>JACCGJ010005725.1:0-35159 GCA_013407085.1 Atriophallophorus winterbourni
ACGTACCGAATGCTTAACTGCCATATCTATCACCGCTACACAAAGAACTACAAAATGGAAAACTGTAATTAAAAACTTTTGCATCCATTATGAAATCATTGAAAACATCGTGAGCAGAGAGCGTGAGAGCACGGGATGTCATTTCACCTGTATTCTCCTAATTGCTTGCGGGCGTGATACTACCCAGTTGACCAGGCCAAAATAGCGGGGTTAGCTTAGGGGGCCAAACCGGAATCCTTTGGCTAAAAAGCCTGAACCACAAGGCAGTGGGTTGAGACTGAGTTTGTCTGGCCTCTATCCATCAACCTTCCTGGAACAAAAATACAACACCCAGTATAGCTCACTACCGTGCAGCATTTCTGTGCTGTACGGCTAACATCGTTCTAAATTGATTGGCCAACGGTAGTGAGCTGCATGCTGAAACGCGATGGAGTCTGATTACCATTTCTATTTCACCGTCTCATATCTGTCTAGGCCTGGGCAACCTGACAGTATCTTCATCATCATCAACATCATGAAGCACAAGTCTGGAGCCAGACAAAGTGCCAAGCAATATGAAGCAGGAAAACAGATAAGCAAGCGCGTGGAAAAGGGAAAGCAGGCAAGCAGAATACGCAAAAGCAAATGCACAAAAAGCAGCTTGTTTTTGTAGTCTCACTGCATGCGATTTTTTGGTTTTGTTTTTTTTGTTTTTTTGTGTTTTTATGTAAAATAATACCAAATAAAAAATTATGACACATAATAAAACACACTGACGCCACTGACTTCGGTTTGTAGCCATATCGCGTAAGGTTTCCAGCCAACTATTAGGTGGAGCTTTTGGACCCAACCCAGGTAAACGAATACGCCCAACTGAGCCAATCGCTACGGTGAGTTTCTTCATCCCAACGCGCCACGTCATGGATTGGCTACCCGATCTTTTATCCCAGCTTCTGTCAGGCTCTGCGAATAAGGCGCGGTACAGTAAACTCCGCCAAGGACGGCGCTAAGCCCGTCTGGGAAGGAGGAGGTTTGGGCTTAGGGCTAGCAACCCTATCCCGTAAAACCTACATTGCTACGGAACCGATGACAACAGATCCGTGGTTCGGTCATGTCTGCAGGATGGATCCCAGTTCGCATACGAAGGTAGCCATGCACTGACATCCGCAAGGTAAACGAGAAAGGGGACGGCCCAAGGAAACTTGGCGCAGAACTTTGGAACGCGAACTACATGCACAAGGATTCACGGTGCTGACGGCAACGGAAGCAGCGACAGACCGGAACCACTAGCGTGAAGTTGTCTTCGCCTCATGTGCCACCCGGCATGGAGAGGACTGACTGACGGTAAACGGTGAGTAGGCATTCTTAAAACATGTCCCAACCATCGCAAGCGAGCAAGCATCAGCATTTCTCTACTTCGCCTACTTCGGTGTAGGCGACCGGGTAGTATCATGCCTACGTTCAACGATGACGATGATGACAACGCTTTGTACTCCCCTTCTCGCTATGTACACCTCACTGTTTATGTTGAACGGCACTATATCTGTATCAGATTGTGCAAATATAATAAATAATAATAATAATAATAATTTCTCTGTCCGTGGCCAGCTGGTCCTAACACCCGCTTGCAGACATCTATATTGGTAACACGATGCTGCCACCGAATGCGAGCAATTCTACGCAGGCAACGGGTATCAAAAACACAAAGACAACGGACATCTTCCGCTCGGATAGGCCTGGTTTCGCAGCCAAAAAGGAGTGTAGCACGCACCACTGCGTTGTACACTCGGCCTTTATTATGGAGTGAAACATCGCGTCGACGCCACAGGCGGCGAAGGTTAGCAAACGCTGCACCCGCTTTGCGAACGCGATGTGAGATCTCGTCTTCGACACAACCTCCAGCGGAGATACAACTGCCAAGGTGAACAAAGCTGTCGACCAATTCAAGATTGACATCGCACACAGTTAGGTTTGGAAGAGAGCCGCTCCAATCCTGCGTAAGTGTTTTACACTTGTTAGGCGCAAAGCACATGCCATACCATGAAGCTTCAAATGCCAGGCGGTCCAGGGCTTGTTGCATTATATGAGGGTCATCTCCCAGAAGTGCGATGTCATCGGCATACTCTAGATCGGTCGCTCGCTCACCCGGCAGAAGTTCAACACCTGTGCCCACCAGGCAAGCTAAAGCTTTTCTCAGGACATCGTCGATCGCGAAGTTAAAAAGGAACGGCGAGATAGGGCAGCCCTGCCGCACCCCGCTGGAGATATTGAACGAGGACGACCATTGTCCGTACGCTCGAACCCTGCCCGAAGTTTGGCAATATAATGCTTTCAAGATCCAAACATACTTCTCGGGCACTCCATGTCTCAGTAGACAGTTCCAAAGATTTTCACGATCGATTGAATCGAATGCCGCTCGGATGTCAAGGAATACCACGATAGTTGGTTTACGAAAAGTGTGGCGTTGCTCCAGTAACTGACGGAGTGTGAAAATTTGATCTATGCACCCTCGGCCGGCACTAAACCCAGTTTGCTCCTCACGGATTTGCTCTTCCCGTTTGGTACTCAATCGGTGAAGCAGAATGGACGCCAGTATTTTAGGAGCTACTGAAATGAGACTGATACCCTGATGATTTTCACAGGAATCGCGCCGTCCCTTTTTGAAAATCGGAGCAATTACTGATTCTCTCCAAGGGATCGGAGCGCGTTCCTCAGCTCATATGTTGGCGAACAGCGCTTGAAGTTCGCGAACTAAAGCGAAACCGCCATCTTTGAACAATGACGGAAGCAAAGCATCAGCACCTGATGCCCGATGGCGCTTAAGGCTCCGGACTACACTGTAAATCTCTGATTGAGTCGGAGCCTCAAGAGAAATCGACCATGGGGTACAGTGTTCCGTATTCTCGAAATCAGTGGGTGCAGAAGGCCCGTTAAACTGTGCTTCAAAATGTTCTGCCCATCGCTCCATGCGTCTGTGCATGTTAAAAACTGGCAACCCATCTGCTTCACGTATCAACTCACTGATGCCTGGTCGCCCGCTTCCAGTTGTTCTGATGAGTTGGAACAATTTTCTGAAATTGCCTACAGCTGCCGCAGATTCCATTTCCGTAGCCTTAGAACTCCACCAACTTTCCCTGTCGGTTCTCAAACTGGCAACCAGTTTACGTTTAATAAGCCTTTATGACACATCATGTATGCTATCAGCAGAAAGCAACCGACGTTGGTCTATTAATTGGAGAGAATTTGCAGAAACCCAGTGCTGAGCTACACGGGATTTCAACCCACAACTATCTAACGCACCTGTTACCAAGGAGGTTTGAATCCCACTCTATTGGTCATCGATATTATTTTGGGAAACTTTAGACAGATGCAGACTCAAATTGGCCTGAAAACCTCGGAGAACCGGGAGATCGTTAAGCCTAGCAACATTCAACTGCCTTGCAACATTTCCACGCTTCCCACCAAAACGCATCGAGAGCTTAGCACAGACTAACGCATGATCGGACTCTAAACAGGTGCCCCAGTAAGAACGGCAATCTTGCACACTCCCTCGCCAGGAGTAGCTGATAGCAATATGGTCAATTTGCGTGAAAAATGCCGCCGATGGAGATCTCCAGGTGGAGCAGTAACGCTTCGAATGGCGGAAGTTAGTGCTGGCAAGGTACGGTCTGTGCTCTGAGCACAAGCTAAGCAATCTTTCGCCGTTGTCATTACGATGACAATCGAGACCAAACCGTCCACCCAAGAAATGCTCGTTTAAAGATAGACGGCCTACACGTGCATTCATGTCTCCAGCTAGGACAACGATGTCACTCCTCGACGCAAGTCTAATGAGTTCTTGTAATCGTCCATAAAACTCATCCTTGTCAAGTTCAGATCTACAATTAGTCGGTGCATAGGCAGCAACCACAAACAGGTCGCGGGATTGGTTGCGAAATCGGCCATTATGCACGAACCCTGTAGGCGACTGTCGACTGGGATCCAGTCTAACAGTGCGACCTCAGCTCGCTCACTCAAGACGATTCCGACACCAGCGTGACCGGATACCATGGCATCGTCATCAGTGGACAAACGTAGATAGTGTGACTTACGTAAGTTTGAAGGGTTAGACAATCGTGTAACTGAGCTAGAGTTATGCATGCGTGTTTCCGACAAACAGCACACAACGACGTCGAGGCTATCAAGCGTGCGAGCCAAGGCTGCCTGCTGTCCGATGCTAGTTAAAGTCCGTACATTAAACGCCGCTAATTTGAATGGTGCGCACAGGCGGAAGAACGCTTTGGAGGCATTCGAAGCTAGCAAAATATTCGAAGTAGCTGAATTTTGAAACCTCGATGAACAAGCTGCACTTCTGTCAGGGCTAACCAAAGAACCACAAAACGGAAAACGGTTATTAAAAAAGTTTGCATGCAGTGTGAGATCATGTAAAGCATTTTGAGCAGAGCAGAGCTTGAGAGCAGAGAGCGTGAGAGCACGGGATCTGTCATTTTTACCTTTATTTTCATAATTGACCGTATCTTAGCCCACGTGCAGTCTGACTGTGTGGCACTTTGCTTGGACCAGACTTGTGCTTTCCTACCATATATACCATATAGCTCACTACCATCTTTATTATTTATTCTCTATTTCTCATATCTGTCTAGGCCTGTGCAACCAGACAGTAATATCGCCACGTGCAGTCTGACTTTACAGCACTTTGCCTGGATCAGGCTTGTGCTTTCATACCATAACATATAGCTCAATGGGTCATGGAGGTACACAAACCATCGCATTACGTTAAGCTCCAGTCTCAGCGTCATCGATGCTGAGGGCTCACTGGAATAATTCCATGACTTTCATCGAATAGTGTTCTAAGGCTTTATGCATTAAAAATTACTTCCATCGACGGGTCAGGTTGTATTGTCAGACGACCCTGGAACGCCTCAGCTCATTTGCTTCTATGCTGGGGCTACGAATCAACACGCGCAAAACTAAGTATTTTACCACCGCCACTGGACCTCATCTGCCTCTCCAGTTTGATGGCGAGAACTTGGAGATGGTGAACACTTTTCGTTACCTTGGTTCGTCCGTGCTTCCGTCAGGCCACCCTGCGCAGAATGGCGTTGTCGTCGCGGAGGACAAGTGAAGACTTGGCTCGCCACCGTGAGATCGGTTGTGGAGCTGCTTGGTCTACGATCAGTTTACGGATGTCGCACTTGGGACCGGACCTGGCTTTAAATCTGCGCGGATCTCGCTTCTAACCGCCGAGCGTGGGTGGCTGCAATCCGTGAGGTCAACGAAGCCCACTCATCCTCCAGGAGGAGATGGTCGCACAAAAGTAAAGTAAGTCAGAGGTTTCCACTAAATTCTCTATCTCCTCTTGACAAGTCGAAAATCCACAATACGTAGATCCGTATCGCCCGCAACATTTGCTGTACTTCAACTCCATGACCAAGGCTTTCATATTCATAGTATCCTGTGGTGAAAGTTTCAACATTGTTCTGTATGACTCTGTGTTTAGTCTGTATGATTCTTTAAGGAATGGTGTGCTAAATCTGCAGAACCTGGTACACATATCAAAGACCAGGAGAATTCGTTGGGTTTATCACGTATTTTATCACAGTAGAAAGGCTAAAACGTAACGCTGCTATTAAGGTTTCGAAGACCCGCATGCAGAACTCGACGTTCTTCCTCTATGTGATCCAGTGCTGGGACGGCAGTTTGTAAGGTACCTTCATTAGACATGCATTGACGCGTTGACGTTTGTTCAATGAATCAGCTAAGAAACTCATAAACCTTTTATTGGGTGCCTAAATCAAGAAACGCAGATAGTCTATCTGCTTCAACACGTTTCCAAGTTTATAAATATCATTGTCATAGACATGTTTTCTAGGTACTTCCGCACAGAACACCGACGTCTGGTTAGTGTGCTGCAAAATCGAGGTAACCTTAATTAGGACTTGTCCTGGTGTGATTTAGAGAACGATCTAGCATCAGCTGTTGCATATAGCAGAGTCGTCAACATGGAAGTGTCATTAAAAAAGCAAAAAATAGATCTATCATTAGCGGATTTGTGCAATAAGCTTAAAATTTCAGATAGTTGCATCAAACAATGGTTGGTTGGTTTAATTTAATCAATTTAATCAAACACGTACCAGCATTACTAATGGTACGTGAAAAATAATAGTTCTGAAAGCGTTGGCGAGGTTCACTTTGCTTTACTTTATAACGTATGAAATACCATAATTCTCGATCATTTGCGATACCGCATCCTATTTCTGTTTTTCAGTTTGCTCCGTATGCTTAACCGGAAACAGCGACGTTTCTAGTTTCGTCATCGAGGAATTGTCAGTAATTTCGAATTATTTTGTGTACAATATCCTATGGTTATTCTTTAATCTTGTAGGTTTTTAACACAATATATTATTAGTAAATGAAAAGGAAAAGAGCGAACAACATCACGGCGTGTATGAATAGCGCGCCAAATAATTAAGATGCAAATCGAAAACTTCAAGTTTATGTTTATATTCAAGGTCAGTCTCAGTTCAATTCGGTTCAGTTCAGTTCAGTTTGTACAGGACAGTATGTGGCTAACGAGCCACAGATGAGCGTCCACCACTTCAAACAATATCTTCACAAATATCTTGTGTTATTAGAGTAATCAGGAATTCAACAGAAAAACTCCCCTCACCAATAGGTGAGGAGAAACATTAGTGCAATCCAAAGGCAACATGAGTATCATAACAACTATTCCCTTACTGATAAAAATCAGAAAATAATGAAGGCCGCACAGAGTCAAGTCCTTTCTTGGAACACCCTACCGGAGTAGAATAAACAACTTCTTTAGGAAGACGATTCCAGTAATTTACTACAGGATTACACAGGACAGTAAATGACTAACGAGTCAATCGAGCGTCTAGATTTCTTCGGTGGTATGCCACCACTTCAACTAATATCTTCACAAATTTCCTACGGTAATCTGGAATGCAACATAAAATCTCCCCTCACCCATTTGTGAGGAGAGACATTAGCGGGTTCCAAAGTAAACATGAAGATCATACTAACTACTCAATTACGGATAAAAAATCAGAAAATGAAGAAGGCCACACAGAAAGGGTTTCTTCTTGAAACCCCCGGGAGGGAACAAACAAATTGTTCGTGAAGACGATTCCTGTAATTTAATATCTAGTCGCTGAAGAATTACTGACGAACATTAGAACTGACATGTCGCAGGCTCAACGGAGATTCACAAAGCTCGTCAAAGGACTCAGTTTACTTAACTATGGAGACCGCCTCGAGCAACTCAACGTGTTCCCGATCAGTTACCGTCGCATCCGAGTGGTTCTGATTCTCGTTTTCCAGATCCTTCGGGGCTGGATTCGAGCGTTCTTTAGCGACCGTTCCTTTACTGTCAGGGTAGATGATACTTACTCCGCAAGTGCGCATGTAACGAGTGGGGTTCTCCAGGGCCCAGTCTTGGGGCCGTTGCTTTTCCTCATCTTCATTGATGATCTAGCTAACCAACTGCGCTCACCCTGTTATATCTTTGCTGACGACGTTAAAATTGTCGGTAGGTCGGATAACAACGATCTGATAAGTGACGTGGAAGCTGTAACAGCATGGGCGGGTAAGTGGGACCTTCCCCTTAACCTAGATCAGAGTAACTTGCTCTCTACACTGGCAGGCAACATGATTGTGCCTACGCCCTCAGCTCACACGGAGTTCCGTGGGGTAAAGTCTATTAAGGACCTAGGAATCATAGTCTCCGCAAACTTTAAGTGGGCTGACTAATTTACTGCTGCAGCTCAAAGGGCCAGGAGGGAACTCTTTCGACTACGTTCAGCCCTCACTCACAGAAAAGCTGAGGTGCTATTGCCCCTGTACAAGGCAATAGTAAGTCCAAATTGAGAATACTGTATCCAGGCTTGGAAGCCGTATTACCAGAAGGATATCGTGCAGCTAGAAAAGGTACAGAAGCTGGCCACTCGCATGATCGAGGGGTTAGCATACACCAACTATGAAAATCGTCTATTAACACTAAGACTTCTCTCTTTTAGGAGGAGGCAACTTAGGGGGAATCTTATATAGAACTTTAAGGTTGTCAAAGGATTAAGTTGTCTCGAATTCGATGACTTCTTTCGGTTCTCTCCTTTGGTTGGTACACGAGGGCACAGTCTTAAGCTAAGTAAACAGCACACCAGGCTCGAATCCAGAACGCACTTGTTTAGCATCCGTATAGTGAACGCGTGGAACTCATTTCCCGCAGAACTAATGATGGAAACTTCATTGATTGCGTTCAAACATGGGCTGGACGAACGGTGGCAGGTGCTCTTCCCGGAGCATTACCCTTTAGACTAAATCCCTTCATATTTATGATAAAAAAACAAAAATATTCGAAAAACATTTTGAGACACAAAAAAGAGTTTCTTTTTTTCATTTTTTCGTATTTGTTGAAATAAACTGCTGTCCATCGTCTTTTCAGCCGATTGGACATGCAACATGCATAACTCTCTCACCTTTCGGTGATGAGACCTCTCCCATCTTCCATTCACAGTTACACACACCAGTGTTACTTACGAATCAATCCTAGTAGTGGCGGGTGTTTTCAAGCACACCTCCGAAAGAATCTGGGCACTCGTTTCGACTTGGTCGACTATCGCCCTGTGATACTGATACTGATACTATTAAGGAGAACAAACATCCGTGCCACGGACAGCTTTTGATGACACCCAGTTCCGGAACCTCAGGACGTGTCTTCAAGTTTGCTTAGCAGCCCAGTCGGTTGAACTGCCGTAAAATTTTCTTTCCTATCCGTAGCCCTAGTTTTTGAAATGATCTACCAGTTTTTGTCGTAACCTCCCCATCGCTCTCCGTCTTTAAAAATCGACATGACGCTTATCTCTATTTTTTCTCAACAAGTTTAATGGATTTTCGCTTTTCCTTCTTCCCGATACTGCACCCATTTCCCTCTTTCTTTCCAGATACATTTACGGAACCTCGCCGATTCATCTCCCCCTGTATTGACTGTTATGATACATAACCCCACCCTTTACGGAACCTTGGCAAATGACGCCACACCCGCTGAACTCCACCGGACCCCTGTACTGACTATCCTTTGGTTATATTTTAAGCTCATACCTTTTTGTAACATAATATACCATTGACTATTGACTATTTGTAAATGAAAGAGGAAAGAGCGAACAACATCACGGCGTGTATGAATAGCACGGCAAATAAATAAAGATGCTAATCGAAAACTTCAAGTTTATGTTTAAATTAAAGGTCAATATCAGTTCAATTCAGTTAAGATTGCACAGGAGAGTAAGTGACTAACGAGCCAATCGAGCGTCTAGATTTATTCGATGGCATGCCAACATTTCAAATAATATCTTCTCAAATTTCTTACGGTAATCTAGAATGCAACATAAAATCGCCCCTCACCAATTTCTGAGGAGAGACATTAGTGGGTTCCAAAGAAAACATGAAGATCATAATAACTACTCAATTACGGATAAAAAAATTCAGGAAATAAAGAAGGCCACACAGAGAGGGTTTCTTCATGAAAGGGAACAAAAAATTCTTAGGTAAGACGATTCCAGTAATTTACTACCTAGTCACTAAAGAATTACTTACGAACATTAGACCTGACATGTCGCATGGCCTGTTTTATTAGGTGGCCTCGAGTCCCCACATTTGACGCGTGAGCATACATTTCACTTGGATGAACAAAACTGAATCCTGTCATGATTTTTAGGGTTTCAAGCTGGTCCCCACGTAGCCGCCTTCTTTTCAGTGAGAACAGATCTAGACTAAGCAATCGTTCCTCATACGACCTACTTGATTGCTCTTCAGTCATACGAGTAGCTAGTTGCGTGATGCATACTGCTTACCCTGATGCTAAAGTAGCTATTGTTAAAGAAGCTAATTATCGTCAGCGGAACACCCATAACCATAAAAGCAAGTTTGACTTACCCGATTGGTGGTTTAGCGAATTAAAAGCCTTACAAAAGTTTAATCGAAAAAATTCAAACTGTAGGACTTTATCTAGACTCTTGGTGACCTCATTTGAAAAATAAAGGTATTTGTTAGGCACGATTTTCCTTCATAAAACCCATGCTTAGCAGAGTTCAGAAACGAACAATGAACTAGATGGCGACAGAACTTATCCTTAATAAATCTCTCCGGTATTTCACAAACGATACAAATGAGTCTTGCGGGTATTCAATTACAAGCTGAGAGCCCACTATCACCCTTATTTATTTGAATAACTTCAGTCACCTTCCAAATACTCGAAATTAATCCATGCTGCAAGGAAGCGTTAAGAGGCGACCCACAGGTTCGCTGGCCGACTCAGACGACTGGAGCTGAGGACACTTGCGCAAAGGAGAATGCGAGGTGATGTCATCCTTGCATACAAAATGCTTACTATTGTTTCCCACCCCCTGGATTTATTATTACATCTTCGAGCTTGCAGCAACAGCCGTGGCCATGGTTGCAAGTTGGAAGTACCACATTCCAAACGGAACTGCCGCAAGTATTTTTATTCGGTGCGTGTGTGCTTTGTTTGGAATTCCCCTCCTTCCAATTTGGTGAGCTCAAACAGTTTATCTATATTCAAATCGAAACAGTCGCGTTTATAAAGGTATAGTGATGATGAGGAGAGCGAGATTAAATTCAATTAAATTCAGTTTCAATGGTCAAAAAAGTATATATCTTCACAGAGTAAAGTATATATCTACCACAGAATAGTATGGGAACAAGGAATAATATAACAAGCAAAAATGCGATTTGGTTGATTACTCAGCAGTTCAAGTATCAGGTAAAAATCCAAATGGTAGAAATTGTTTTCGATTGCTGGGATGACAAATGCAGATGCATGGCGTCAAGATGTATAGTTTTCTCCGACGAATCGGTTTAGGATCAAAAAGACATGAAGATTTCTCATGAAAATCAGCTGATTTGGTGAGTGTACAACATAATCACTTAGATTGTTCCAAGTTAAGCAAACTTGCACGGCAAAAAATGTCGTCTACTTTTGAGTCGTGAGTGAGCGATAGTTAGAATAAATGTGTGAGCTCTTGTCTTATGCGAGCCAGGTAGATTAAACAAGCATTGTAGTGGGTGATTTGCGGTAGTCAAAATATTGTAAACCAAAATCAAATCGCCCCGGAGACGACGACGAGGATAATCGAATAAATTCAGGCTTTTGATTTGCTCGTTGTATGGTTTCAGGCTGAGTCCGGTGACAAGTTTCGTAGCTAGATGATATATTATTTGCAAAGTCGCAACATCTTTTTTAAACCATGGTGACCATGCTTGAACTGCATATTCTATTGTGGGCCTTATGCAAGAGTGTCTGGCAGATTTTTAATAGTTCAGCGTTCCCGTGGAATCATCCGCGGAAATCTACATTTTGTCCTGGTTTGCTTCACAAATTTTGGTAGTTATACCGACAAACCTAGAGTTCCGTGCTTTAATTAGTTTCAAATGACCCCTTTATTGTTTTTATGCTGAGCTCTAACCTCAACATGCGATCTTCCGCGTTGCATTGCAGGACATTTGTTTGAGCAGGCAAATCCTCCTTTGGTTTCGTTCGACAATGTTTACAGATGTAGCAATAATTTTAGCTCGAGTATTTGACCTATATTGACATTTTGTGAATATAAATCATAGTGCCACGGATGGGAGGTAGTCATGATAATAAAATTTATTTTTCGATCGCAAAAAGAAACGTGCTGTCACAAGACAGTTTCTAGAAACCATTCATACAAAGTTGAACTTACGCGTGGAAAGATTTTGATAGAAAGTTTGTTGTTATGCGCTCAATTGAAGTGTTGAATTTAAAGCCTTTTGAGCAAGGTATTTGAAAATATTCGAGACCGATCGAGAGTCCATAATCATGAAAAGAAAGTTTGCAATGAAGCGGTTAAAGCAAGTTTTTTGGTAACGTTTCGCTTGTGAACACAGAATCTCCATCAGACCAAGGGTGTCGGTACGAAAAGTGTTCAGTTTTAAATTGCATTTTCTTGACCAATCCTGAGTTCTCTAAGATAGACAGGCGAGATAATGGAAGTTTATCACACCCTAAGTGCTCTCTTAATCCCTAAATTGTATATTTTGTGTTCAGGTACGAACAGCGTACGAAGACCCACTTCTAACGTAATCTAAAGGCACATTAGGTGTTATAAACTTTAATCCTTATCCACTGCAGAACCAAAAGCCAGATTGTTGAAATCTCCGCCTCATCCACCTTGTTCACCACGGAGCTTCTGTGTTCAGAAGTGAAACGTTACCAAAAATCTTGTTATAACCGATTCACTGCAAACTATTTTTCACGAAGGCACTTTACTTTTGAATGGTATAAAGTACGTGGAGCAATTGTATCATATTGACATAGATTTCTCAAAAGATGAAGATCCCTCTCATCTCTCAATACCATGCTTGTTTGAAATAGTTTATAAGGTGGTAGATATAGTTAGCTATCAGCATGAACCTGATATTAGCGGGTTCTTTACGTTCATTCTGGCCTTATTATCAATGGAATTTCACTAAATTGTTTGCTAAGCTTAACTGGAAAATAACAGATGTTTTCTTCGAGAAATGCGTTTTCAGCCTATTAAAAATTCAAGATCATTTTTGCGGTGAGTTGATAGCAATCAAGCACGAAATACAAGTGAATCACGCTTCACTTTTAGGATGCCTTTTAAACCCTACTAGAAGACAAATGTCTCAATGACACTCGCATACCTTTATTCTATTGCATCATCATATATTTGAGTCTGAGCACCATCACGCAATTAACAAGAAACACCGAAAAGGATGTATGAAGCGCAGCAGTGACTGCGAACGAATTAGAAGCAGACACTCCAGTGTGCGCATTCTTTCTGAGGTACCTGAAATCCATTGGTTTGCTCGTCCGCTTCAGCGCTAAATATAAGTGCGTGAGCGTTACACATAGAACATGTTTAAATAAACCAATTCGATACAATGCTTTTCTTGGACAGATAAGATTGACAACCACGTTCTAACAGTACGCACAACGGATTAGCAACCATGAGCGTACCCGCAAAAGCACTGCCACAATGATAATTTATATTTGAATGGAATCGGAAATTTTTCGAGGTCAAATACTATCAAATATTTTCAAATACACGTATCGAATGAGTGTTTGTACGAAACCGGTGGGTCGCCGAAACTTGTGCATCCGACCGAAAATGAAATTTCAACATGAAGATAAAATGGTGGGAAACATTGCTCCGTTAAAAAAACATGCGATGAGCAGATATAAATTCTAGAAACGGGGAAATGACAAGAGATGTTACAAAATAGAAAAGAATCCCGCAAGCGATCGATATGGGCAACGCGGGGAGGGCGCGCCGTGTCAAGCCGAGTACAATAATCGTGGCGCACATGCCCACCAAAATGGCGACGTAGGTTGTGGCCACGGTGATTGAGTCTCCGTCCAGCGTGGCACGACCGATTAACAGGCTGTAGAACACGAAATCACCCAGACCTAATTTGACCCCGCGTTCTTCGCGTTCACGCAAATCACTCTGTAGAAGTAATCAAACAATTGCGCTGGTAAATATGCCGGAGCCAAATGAAATGGGTGAATCATACGCTAAACTGGAATGTTTCAACATTAAACAAGTAAGATTTGCCATAGGTAGTGAGCTGCATGCTGAAACACGTTGGAGTCTCACTACCATTTCGTGCTCTTTTTTCTGTCTAGGCTTGGGCAAACGGATAGTATCTTCGCCCACGTGCAGTCTCTGACTGCGCGGCACTTTGTCTGGATCAGGCTTGTGCTTTCATACCATACATACAAACAAACAAGTAAAAGGTGGGAGAAGCTTGTACAACAAGGATAAATGGGTCAAGAGGTGAGTGCCTGAAAAACAATAGAAGCAAACATACCATATAACGTTTGATCATCAACAAATAACGAACTTAAAAAGTGGTGAGATACAGTAAAATAATTCAATGAATACATAATAACTTTAGGTACAAAAGTAAAACATATTGATTTCTATCGTGCTGAGTACAACTCGATTAGGCGTATTAGATTGAAGCACAAAATATTTTGGTTAGAACACAACGTGACCGTATAGATATACAATGAAATGCGGCGATTTAATCTGCTATGCTTGCCGAGTACACCACAAACTTCGAGTGACTGTGTGCTTCCACTACATGCAATCACTGCGTTACAATTTTGATATTTATGTTGTCGACGTTTGATTAGAGTTACGGCAAGACGGCCATGAAGCAGCAGACCAGATTGTGTTGAAGTCGTTTAGATTTTGACAAAAATATTCAAGTATGTTGTCTCACCTGTACTTAATGCGGGATTCATCTTAGTCTCCATAGTAAAGTGACGTTCAACCCCTAGAAGAGTAGTGGGCTTGGCCCAGAGTCAAAGTCAAGTTCAAACGCTGTTTCTCAGAGAGCACGTGTGGCTGGTGAAGACAATAGCCACGAAACCGGTAGAGTCTAACTTCCGAACACTAATCAATTATACAATCTGGGCTCAAAATTTATCCTAGCGTGAGAACTTTAACCAATTATTATTCCATGTTCATTGCATACTATTTCAAGCTACGGAAACTCGTATAATAGGGTAACACATCAATTACGGTGGTGACATTGCGATAAGGAAACGATAAAATAGATGAGTGATAGAAGATAAAAATCAAACTCTGGTTTTCTTATCTCCCACAATTTGTTAAAAATGGCTTCCGTGGAAAAGAAACCGATGCAATAAAACCACATGCGACATCTGCATGAATTACAGGGATGTGTATGTTTGTATGAAATCACAAGCGTGATCCAGGCAAAGTGCCGCGCAGTCAGAGGCTGCACGTTGGCTAAGTTAATGACAGGTTTCTAAGGCCTAAATAAATATAAGAAAGGAAAAAAAGGTAGTGGGAGTCCAGCGTGTTTCCGCATGCAGCCGGGTACTGTTGGCAAATCAATATAGCACGGTTACCTGCGCAGTACTGAAATACTGCACAATTGCAAATCCGTGCATAGGGATGTGTAGCGCACTCTTTCAGCACAGTGGCTAATCAGTTTGCAAATAAACGGGGATTATGAGTCGGAATCGAACTACTACTACTACTACTACTGCTATTACTACTACTATTACTACTACAACAACAACTACTACTAATACTACTACTACTACTGCTACTACTATCACTACTACTACTACTACAACAACAACAACTACTACTACTACTGCTACTACTATTACTACTATTACAACAACAACTACTACTATTACAACTACAACAACTAGTACTACTATTACTACTACTACTGCTACTACTATTACTACTACTACTGCTACTACTACTACTAATACTACTGCTATTACTCTGGTGATTGGACATGGCTGATTGGGATACACGATAGCTTCACAGTTCAGATTCAACCGACGAGATTACGGGAAACTTCGCATGCGGAAATGTTACAAATTGTATAACCAAACATCTAAAATGTAAGAACCGAAATGCAGAGAATGACACGAAATAATAACGTATTTGAAACTACTATCAATCAGGCATTCGGTTCGTTATGAACACAGACGGTAGCACAAAAAACACCAGAATGAGTGACATGATAAAAATGGATCAACATATCGTGCCGCCGATGTGATAGAAAACAACAACAACAATTGCGTGCAATGGGTCAACCAACCTGCACTTCTCTCCATAAATTCGCCATACTGGAAGCACGCTGAGCAGTATCCGTAGGAGCTGGTGCATCATTCGTAGAGCGTGTCGCTTTATCGCCCGACGAATTGCACGAATTGGCTGCTGTAACGCTCGGTTCAGGCTATAGAGAAAAGAACAACGATGGTAATATTGGAGTTCAACGAAAATTTGCAAGTTTTTGATCAACGGTTGAAAGACTCAACGTCTTACCAGAGCGGTATTGTGTTGTTCGAACTCTGACAGCAGAGGAATGCTAGATGCAACTGACTCCTCGTTGGTCCCTGAGATGGAAAACCAAAGTAAGATGAAAGTATGCGGAATACATGTAATGGTGGTGCGTATAGTTTCCAGAAAGGAACACAAATCATATAGTGGTCAAATAAACGTTCAGAACTCAGAAATTGTATGGTAGATAAAACATTCAGCTCAATAAAACCATAGGATGACGAGGTATATGGGGAAAAAACATATAAACTCCAAAGAGTTAATAGGGACAGTGATATAGCGAATGACTGGATATGCATTCATCAAATCCCAACCAACTCCTATCATATGATTTCTTCCGGCAAGGCGTTCCAAGTGAAATAGCTTCTGAGAAAAGAGAATTGAGAATTTGGAATGGTCAAGGCCTTTTGAACGTTTGTGTATTCGAATAAAATTCTCGGGTGGGTGATTTTCAATGTGACGCATCTTTAGCCACATCATTTTATATTTTCCTGGAGTAAAGCGCCACACCAATGGTATAAGGTGCACAAATCCCACCGCAAGGCCACATAGCAATCATGTGACCTAACATGCTTCCATATTATAAAATTACCAACGAGTTACTCCGGATATCGTCCACTATATCATTGATATACATCAAAAAAAGAAAATGTCGAGCACGGAACGCCTTGAGTCATGGACGCAAACGATTCGAGAAATTAGTTTGATGCAAGCGACCAAGCAT
Source organism: Atriophallophorus winterbourni (assembly GCA_013407085.1). Lineage (NCBI taxonomy): Eukaryota > Metazoa > Platyhelminthes > Trematoda > Plagiorchiida > Microphallidae > Atriophallophorus > Atriophallophorus winterbourni. Next base: position 16,627 of record JACCGJ010005725.1, read on the forward strand.
TGATGTGAGAGCATGCACCTAGTCGATGGCAAACAGATAGCTTTACAATTTAACGAAAAATAGAATAAAAACGTGCGGATAAATTAATTTTATACACGGTCGATTTGTATCTATCGGGTGATAAACTTCCCGATGTCAATACATGATTCTGATTTTCTAGTACATACGGATGAGAAAGCTACGTTGCGTCCGCATTCGGAATTTGACTTGACTCTTCTGAAAATATCGGCATCGATTCACCCAGCAGTTGTTTACCAGATGACTACCGACATCAGAGAGTTTACACCGCTCAACGTAATTCGTTATTCCGGTGAATAGTACCCCGAACCAACCAGTGGGGCTTTCATATACATTTCGAAAGCGACCGTGTGGTAATACATTATATTTATATTATATTTGCACAATCTGATACAGATATAGTGTCGTTCAACATAAACAATGAGATGTACAAAGCGAGAATGGGGGTACAAAGCGTTGTCATCGGCATCGTTGAACGTAGGCATGATACTACCCCCCGGTGCGTACCCGACGGTGGGGGGAGATTTTTCGTTTAAGGGTCCACCCCATGGTAATACATTGAGTGCGTCACATTTATTATCAGAATAGATGGTCATTGAATTTTCTGTTCTTATTTGCAGGCGGAAAGTTAAGGTATCCGTACACGAATAAAGCCATTTCCTTCTTCTTCTCCTCCTTCTATTCAAGAGTCAAGGTGTCCACGACAGTGTGGCAGTCGAGCCAGCCAACCAAAAACATTCTCGATACGTTTCAACTTTACTAACAGCTTCAGATCGGTAAAATGTTTGCGACTCAGATCCTTACCTTGTGTAAAAAAGGTTAATATCCAATAGTCGTGCGGAGGTCTGGATAGTTAGACCGTCTTTGACTGGATCAGGTTTGTGATTTCATACATATTAATTGAAGACGTGATCTGAAACAGCAGTGGTTAGCAGTGATACGACCAGGTTATCGCTTCGGACGTGCTTGAATAATTTTATAAACGAAAGTGGTATGGGAAATCGCAAGCACGTTGTAGTGGTGGAGACCGATAATGATTCACTGTATTTTAGTGGTGCAGACGGGGAGAAATCATTTTTCATTCAAACACAATTCCGTCAAGTATTCAAGGTAGCTCAGCTCTGCTAATGACGATAATGGCGGTCGGCAGACTTTACGACCTAATGTGGGAGTTTAGCAGCGGGTTTGCATTTTACCGCTTAAGTCCTGCTGGAAAATACATCTGATCAATTTCGTCAGCCGCCATAAACGATTTCAGTTCAGAGTATACAAAGAACGTACCCGCGTTTAAACCGTCAGAGGTGGATGTCACTTGCGTGTGAACCACATCAGAGCATGAAGCTCCAGGCGCTTGATGTTGAGAGGTCTTAGTTACCAAATAGGCAGCGGTGGTCGAGTAGAGCAATGCAGGGAACAAGGGTTGATCGCGTTCATGAGCCATTTCTACCAGCATTCGCAGTGGGCCACGAGGACAGAGAACCGCTACCAGATCTGAACAGGTGTGAAAAAGGAGTGTAGCGAAATGAAAACAAAACAAAAGTGAATAGTATGGAGTCCACCAGGATGAAATAATTCGAGCGAGAATGGTCTGCTGAGTCATGGGGATTTGATGAAGAAATGTTACCAGGATGCACTGCGTTACGGCATTCCAGATATGTCAAACAAGAAGGTCGAGCAGTTACATCGATATGTAAGTCACATAAGTTCTGGACTTACGAACCGCGGTGAAAAGCAACGAATTCAGGGGTACCGACATGTGAACATTAAGAAATCAAGCGAATCATACCGTCATGGATACTGACAAACACATCATGTGAATATTCCGGATAGCAAAATTCCAGTGGCGGGTGTTTAATGATGTTTCTCGGTCGAAATTAGAACAAAAATCGATTGGAATATGTTTGGGACCGATCGTGTATTCCTAATGCACAGGAATTTGAATGCAATCAGTTAGAGTAGGTTTTGGGTAACGTTTCACTTCTGGCACAGAAGCTTCGTCAGACCAAGGGTGATAGTCAAGACAGGGAACATGATTAAGTAGTAGTTAGCCCACCGGCACTTATTTGACCTTAACGCTAAACAGAAGTGAAACGTTACCCAAAAACTACTCTAACCGATTGCACTCAAATTCCTTTGCATTAGGACAAAAATGTTATTCAAATAAGGAATTCCGCTTCCAGACAAGCGCGAGCAGCGATCCACAATATAAACAATATAAAAACACAATTTCAAGATCGGAAATTAGCTCGTGATAATGTCGTAGCACCTCACATAAAATTTGACCAATTTCGTTATTCGGACGCTTGTAACCCTCAAAGAATGTTTCTGTGAAAATCTGAAATGACTGAGACACGAACATTTCACTCAAACTTAGCCTCCCGAACGACGAATGCCAAAGTGACCCACGAGTATGAACAAATACAATGACACGTGGAGAATCGTTCAAGCAACAATTCATTCTCAGTGTTTTCACAAAACTGAGCAGAGCCGGTTGAGCCCGTTGTAACCTATTATTGCTTATTAGTTGGCTTTGCCAATCGCACGGATGTGCGCCGGAGTCTCACTGCCTTTTATATTTCCGTTATCACATCTTTCTAGGCCTGGGCAACCTGGGCAGTCTAGTACTGTGCGGTACATTGCCTTGATCATGGTTTGTGATTTCATGAATCATACATACATTGGCCCGTGGGGTCGGTGTTGATATCCAGTTTCTTTAGCAATAAGCTGTATGGATGAAAGCACAGGCCTGATCCAGGCCAAGTGCCGCCCAGTCAGAGACTGGATGTGGGCTATGATACGGTTAGGTTATGTTTGTGACTACTCATCCATGCCAAGCCTATTGAACTATTCACAAAGTTGATCACGACGGTCCATAATCAAGGCACTGGACTCGAGTTTCTCTCTTATTTGAGCTCATTAGCAGTGATTCCTCCGCTTCGGGTGGGAATCTGTCGGGATATGAGAAATAAAATAGAAATAAGCAATAAGCTGTACAGGTGATAAGATTTCAGTTGCTAGGATGTAAGGCTGTCGCAGTTATTTCGCCAACACCAGCTAAGCGTGCAGTGTAGCATGCAACCTTTACTTTTGCACTGCTCCGAGCTATGAGTAGTATCACAGTAATACATCTAACAAGCCACAAACAAACTGCAGATGAATAACAAGAAACGACAAAAATTTACCCCAAACCGCCAAAGCGCCCAACACCACCCAGCAGGTCCAACGAGGTAGATATTTCAAAAACATGAGGGCGATTTGAGCAGATAAAAATATCAAGTAAGCTTGTTGTAGCACCAACGGGCCGCGCCAATGAATAACGATCATGCCAACAACGCCAAAGTTCCACAGAACAAACGCCACGGTGATGTAATCGACGAATAAATTCAGCGTTCGGAATAGTTGGCTGCAAATAAATGTGAATGGTAGAATTGTGGTAAAAGTGAAAAGGCGTAAAAGCGCTGGTGGGTTCCCCGTCAAGGATAACTTAAATTATGCACACTTGGAGGTGTTGCAGATTTTACCACCGTGATCAGAAACAACATTAAATCTATAGCAAATAGCAAATAGTTAAATGACATACGATCATCCCAAAGAAAATGGAAGTGAGAAATGAAAACGTACAGAATCTGTGGAAGATTAGGCGCATAGATAAGAGGATTGAGTGTCTACACCTAGACTGGAACATGGATACAACCACGTGATCTGAAAGAGCGGGGCGACGTAAGCACACAGCGTCCGTGTGGATTTCATCAAGTATCTTAGCAAGATCTGCTTTGAAGTTTGTTATACTGGTCAAGGAAACTTGGTTGCTTACATTGAAGGCGTTGAAGACCGTTTAAAGAAAGACGTCAGGTGATGATTGATACCAAGACTTTGCAATTTTCAGACAGAATTCATTTGGACGCTTTAGCATCGTGGGTTGCATTACTAGCCATCTCGACTTATGCCAGTTCCATAGTTGAACGAATACAACGCTCAGGTTCATTTCTGACGCGTCGCCGTACTGCTTCATCTCAAACTATGAGGAAACGTTTGGTTTTCAACCCAGAATTCAATAGCAGAACTGAAAGATTCATTTAGAACATTTGATAGAGAGCACACTGCCACGTGTCAGATCCGAGGCATCAGCCATAATGCAATCTATCAGATGACACTTTTAGGTGATATTATTATGTACCGCAAGGGAACAGTATTTATTAAACATAGTGAATTGTAGGCGATGAAAGCGTCTTGAGAGATACGCGGTTTGACATGACAGCCTTTGGGTCAAGAAAGTTCATTACAAGTATAGATCGAATGATCACGTGATCAGGATATGTATAAGTGGATATGCTCTCTACCCAGTGTTTATGGCTGTTCAGTCGGCAGCAATCACCAGTCAGTATAGATTTCACCGTTTAAAACTACACGGCGCTCGTACCACTGAACCATTTGTGATAATGCACTTGGTTGTCCGATAGTCGTTGTTCTGTACACGATGACGAAACGATCGGATTGTGTGTTCCGAATCCCCTGGTGCTTTTTATACCTTTTTATACTAATAAACAGTATGTGCTGAACAGAGAAAGCGTTCGCTGTTTTTTGTCGGTGAGTATCGAAAGTGAATACATCATCGAACATACTGAGATCACCGTAGAATATATCCTCACTAACAACAGTGATACAGTTAGTCTGGGCTGAGTTCGTAAAATGGTGCTAGCAGGGGTTTGGATCTCGTGCACAGGTTTTGCGATTGATAGGAATCAATTCTAAACACTTCACTATACCAACACTCTCTTCGCAAGAGAAGGGAGTCACATGAGAAACGCAAAAGTGCCCGCTGGAAAAGTTTGATGTGGTCAAATCGGTAAACATGAAGGTTAAAAATAAGCGTGTCTCTGGCAAGCAACGAACGACAGATGACGAATCTAGCAAAACGGGCTAGTGCGGTTTGCTGATCCGATTGTCGTGTATAAACAGTTAAAAACCCTTAATAGTAACCTTTCCAAAGTCGGCGCCGCGCGTCTTCCAGGCTGGTGTCCCGCGATCAGATGTCGCAATGGTTAGAAGAAGAAGAAGAAGAAATTGACTTTATTCGTACACACGAATTTTCAGCTGTTACAATAATTTCACCACAAATTTAAAAAATGATAAACATGTCTCGACATCGAGTTACAATTTGTCGACTGAACGATTTTTCTTGTCGGTCTTAATTGATTGACAAACGATTCAGTTTACTAGCAAAAGTTTTTGGGACAAACGTTTAACTGCAAGTCCCGGTATCTCGTACTTCGTTCTAAAGTGCACGTCCAAATTTGACCTCAGTTGATCCGAAAATATTTGATGCATTTTACCCTTGGAGAAATTAATTGTATGCACGGCCGATTTGAAGGCCCCGCTTCAGGATATGTCCCGAAACCGTGTTTAATGGCGGTCTTGCACTAAGCATCTTCTTGGAGTGTTTGCTTAACCTTGTATGCTATCAAGCGGAGTGACGAGAAAAGCTTTTTATGATGCATGACAGTAAAAGTCGCAAGGAAGCTGCCATGCTGATGTCGCTCTACTCGTTCACGAAACTTGTTTGAATGCATGTTCCATTCGAGGTGTAGGCACCTCTCCCCAGTTTGTTTGTGCTTACTATTCTATAGAAGCCGTAGCAATTTAAGTCACACCCTTCCCCATCTTTTAGGATTTAACTTTTTCATGGTTGTGTGGCAGTTAAACATTCGGTACGCGCTACCGGTGTAATGCTGTCTGTGATGATGGTTCATGTTATTCAAATACGGCGCTAATTTCTGAATAATCAGATTATAACTTGGGGAAGCGAGAAGAGGATTGTGATATGGGGCTATCTCGACTGTAGTAGCAGAAGGGCTCCATAAAATACGTTGAATTTGAAACGCAGACTAGTTTTACCACATAAGCAAGTGCATTGTGCATCCGGGGTTGCATTTGACCATTTTACGCAACCACATTCACGGTTGAACTGCCTACCATTTCTCTATTGTTTCAAAGCAAACGGACTCAGATCATACTAGTTCTAACTGATTAGCGCCAACAGAACGAAATCGATCGTCATGTGTGCGCGTAGAAAGCCTGTGGTTGCTATGATCAAAAGAAAGTTTTGTTAACAACGAGATTCAATGACGACTATTCAATTGCAGCTACTAATATGGAAATATGAAAGTGAATACTCTAACGAGTGCTACATTTATCGGTAAATTAAACAGGTTCAAACGGAACGCCAGCAGTGAAAGTGCATGCCGAAACTAAGATAAACGGAGTAGTAGTAGAATGAGCGACAGTTAAAACCATAAATGAGAAACGAAACAAGGTAAACTTACGTGAAAAATTGGAAAGATATCATGAATAACAAAATAAAGGTGACCACGATCAGCCATCCATGAATGAACTGAAGAAAAAAAGAAAAAAATATATAATCGATGGCTTAAAAATGGTGGAAACAAAATACTTTGTAAGAAAGAAATGTTCAAAGCGTCGCGAGACGGTATGCAGTATCTTTCCAGTCGAATAAAGTAATCAAAGAGGGTGTTTTAACTATTTTTAATTGACTACATTTAACTGAAGCAATGTGTCGTATTGAAAACGGCAATAATGCACCCCCAATGAATCAGAATCAGCCACGGTACCATCGGTATGGATAATCGATATTTACCTACCATAAATCGTATTGGTGCGCATGAAATCACAAGTCTGGTGGCAGGCAAAGTGCCATGAAAACCGGGTTACACATAGGTCGGTGATACTGTCAGCTTGTTGTAAGCTAGACAGATATCAGAACGGGATAATGGGGCCGAAAATGCATGGATCGCATGCGACTCATTGTTCCATTCTCAGGCACAGCGAACGAAACTGTGTGTGTGTGATACAGTTCCATCCACTGGATAGGGTGCTAGGGTGTCGTACTTATTCATCGGTAAACGTTGATGTTTTTGAGAATTTGGGTTCGGCACTTTTTTTCTAAAACGTATGGAACCACGAGCTTCCGATAGGAAGACGTAACCACAATATGACCGCGACACTTTGTCGCCGAATCCAGTGACAAATTAGCACGTGGTTGTAAATTTTGAAATGGGAGCTGATTAGATACAGAAGGGTATACGAAGATGAGTGAGAAGAAATTCGAAAGCAAACAGTTGAGCAGCGTTTGGGTAACGAACCGCGATCGAGGCAAAAGCTTCTCCAAACGAATTATGTTGACAAGACTACGAGGAAAATTCCAGATGCATGTGATACGAGTGCTCCATCTATATTACACCTGATTCAGCAAGGTGTTACTCCTTCTATTTTCTTTCTCCTATCTGTCTAGGCTTGGGCAACGTGCAGTCCATGACTGTGCGGCACTTTGCCTGGATCAGGGTTGTGCGTTCATACATACATACATACATACATACATACATACATACATACATACATACATACATACATACATACATACATACATACATACATACATACGTACGTACATGTTTGTTCAGATGAGTATAGATAGAAAAAGGATTCGCAACTGGTGTAAAATGGATACGAAATCGCAAGCAGAATCCAGACAAAGTGCCACACAGTCATCGACTGAGATACTACCAGGTTGCTCAGGCCTAAAAAAGTGAAAATCAAAATAGAAATGGCAGAGAATGCAGCGTGTTCTCACATGTAGTTTACTACCGGTGGCAAGTCAATTTAGCACGGTGATAGCTGTACAACACAGAATTACTACACGATTGCACATCCGTGTAGACGGATGCCAAAAATAGACGAAACAGTAACTGCGACAAGCGAGTGCCTCGTCTACCGGGTGAAGTTGGATAACTTGTACGGGGTCGTACTAATAAAACGAAAGATAAACAAACACAAACGGTCGGACAAAGAAGCAACAAGTAACTAAGGCTGTTGTGAGGTCGACGGTTGTATCAGCAACAGCTAAATGTGTGCAAAAGATTTTCATGAACCGTGTGGAACACTCAACTCCAGAAACAAAGAAACTAAATAAGTTAATGGTACATGTGCCAAAAGGGTGCTAAGTGATTAACAGCATCGCAAACCGGCCATTATGGGTGATCAATAAGGGTAAAACAATACGTCTGGCATTCAAATGCGATATAAAAAACTTACTCAGCTCTATTAATGCTGTTTGTGTGTACATGGGACTTTAGATAAGGATGAAATAGTAAGAAACCATTCATCAAGTGCATAAAACGAGGGGTACTAGCAGTCTTGGTCATAGCTGAACAGATGTTGGGCAGAGGTCAGGGTGAGGACGTAGATAAAGTATGGTATGGTATGAAAGCACAAGCCTCATCCAGGCAAAGTGCTGCACAGTCCGAGACTGCACGTGGGCGATATTACTGTCAGGTTGCCCAGGCTTAGACAGATATGAGAAATAGAGGATAAAGATTGCAGTGAGACTCCAGCGTGTTTCAACATGCAACTCACTACCCGTGGCCAATCAATTTAGCACGGTATTAGCTACACATTCGCACAGATTAGACAAAGTAGATAAAGTAGATGCTGTTCAGTAATAAATCGTATATGGATTGTTTGCATTCACATGTGGTTGAGTTTCCATGAAAAGGTGGACTCGCGTTGCAACAGACAGACGGGCAGCAAACTCTAGTTTTACACGCAATGCTGCTACACATCCGTGCGGACTAAAAAGGCGGATATGCGGTTATCACTTAATACAAGAAATGAAATAACGAAATAAAACAGCGGCAAAACATATTTTACAAATCTGTGATGGATAGGCACTGACCTTATAGCAACGATACTTGAACAGAATCACTAGAAACACAGTCATTACTATGACAACGGACATGAATATAAGGGCGTTCGCCAATGTTTGCCACGTGCGCGTGCCCAAATCAGCGTCGGGAGTGTGAAATGGAGTGTAAATCAAATATTGATCGGTCGATGCGTAATACTCGAACGTAGATGCCACCAGCACAACGAAAAACATACAAAGGGTCACGGGGACAAATAAACTGGAAAGAGAAACAAAACATTGAGATCTCTTTGGTGCTCGCAATCAACTATGGTTCAGGTAACAGATACTCGAACTCATGGAAAAAAATAACAACGGCTCGGTGGGAACTCATATGCCCGTAAGAGCGGTGGTCAATTACAGGAAAAAACTTAAATGAATCGTTCGTTTGTGAATGATAATACATGCACGGAATAACGAGAGATCTTATGCAGTGAAATTAAAATTAGGCATACTTTGGCCAACAGAACGGGAACGCATACAACACTGTATTCCTTTATTAAGTAAATAGTGTGAAGCCAAATAAGCAATGGAGGATTCTCGCTGATGGAACAGATGTATCAACTAAACGGTAAAAGGGAATGTTAGCCGAACAACCATTACACAAAAATATGACAATAAAAACATTAAAAACAAATTAAAAATATAGAAGCTCAATTCTTTACCACAAAAACACGTATTGATTGATTAACAGAAAGCTTTGTACTGGTAACTAGACTGATTGACATCATGTCTGATGAGTGATACAGCTCTATCTTCGTTATGAATTCAGGAATGATTAAAGGTTCCATAAACCACAAACAAAGATTTTTGCACCACCTGAACGATTTTCAAAATTCAGCGGTTATAGTCTAATTTCCAGGGACAGTTACTGTAAAAGAAAAAAGGATGTCAAGCGCATGCGGATCCTGATCCTACTGTCCCTACCTGATGAGTACAAACAGCCCGAAACCGGTCGTGGGGTGTGTGTGATGGAGATGTATGCAAATGAGCATTTTTCCTCGATGTCAAGATAAGTTACAGCAATATCTCAACGCAAAAGAAATCTAGTATTATGTGGCATTTACATGTCTCCAGAATAAAAAATAAAGGCAGCAGTGACTGGTTTTGCGAAAGCAACAAAACTAAAATGTGCCAGCAAATGACCATTTCGAACATGTAGAGTACTATCACGCTGTTTGGCCTTTTGATAAACGATGTGTATGTGGGGTGACCGCGTGGCACGCTACTTCCGAGCTGTGAATCCAGCCAAAGCAAACAGAAGTCAAGTTAAGTCAGTATGTAATATGAATCCGAAAATAGAATAACGTAGTACATTAGCAACACCAGATTTCCGCCTGACAATGCACTGTAACTTAGGAGCTGGCTAAGTGACTGTAACGCTGTTATGAAAGTAACGATAACTAGAATCGAGAGATACGCTAAACATCACAACATTTATTGAGTAGTGCCGAGTATATGAATGGAATTAACATCATTGGACGCCATATGCAAAGAGAAACACCCAGTTTCCAAACCAGAAATCTTTCCGAGAACTACAGTTGTCATACGCTTACCTTATTATTTGCTTAGCCCCAAATGCAATCAGCTCATCAGGGCTGAAATGGTTGGAGGTATCACTGGACACCGATGTGTGCCGCCTTTCATCTCTACAACCATGATTCTCTTCTGTTCCGTGTATGCGTGAACGAACAACAGCCGGTTGCTCTTCAGTCATTCGAATTGGTCTGTAAATGGAAGACACGTTTTAGGGTAAAAAATCAAATATCAATCAGGGAAAATAAAAAATACACAGCTTTTACCTTAAAAACGAAATTACGTGGATGCAAATCAAGTTCAATGTTAAAAGATAATTACGCAAGTGTGATTTCATGAAAATTCATAGCCTAAAGTTATGTATGTATGAAAGCACAAGCGTTATCCTGGCAAAGTGCCGCATAGTCATAGACTGCATGTGGGCTAAAGAACTGTCAGGTTACCCAGGCCTAGACAGACGGGAGAAAAATAGAAATGATCATCATCATCATGGAGCACAAGTCTGGAGCCCGACACACAATAAAATATACTGGCGCCACTGACTTTGGTTTGCAGCCAACCATTAGCTGGATATTTTAGACCCCACACACATGAATACGCCCCCTGAACTTGGCGCTATGGTGATTTTCTTCATCCCAACGCGTCACGTCATCTACTGGCCACCCGATTGTTTCTCCCAGCTTCTACCACGCTCTGCGAATAAGGCACGGTATGGTAAACGGCGATGAGGCATTCATAAGACATGTCCCAACCATCGCAAAGGAGCAAGCATCAGAATTTCACTCAGTCCGTGGCCTCTAGGCCCTAACACCCGCTTGCAGACATCTATATTTATAACGAATTTATAACCGAATGCGAGCAAACCTACGCAGGCATGTGAAATTGTAAATAGACGCTGTTGAGAAATGTACGACTCAGAATTCGAAGATTCGAGTTGCTTAGGCTCCCGTCCGTCGAAGATAAAGTTCTCAGCTAGTGGAGGACGATCAAAGCTAGTTGATGGGCATTAGTATACTCTCTTCCAGGAAGATTAGTGTCTCAAACTTGCCAGTAATCCAGTGGTTTAAAGAATAGAAAGTCTGAGCAGGCGTTTCCTGAAGGATCCTCAATTTTGTCTAAAATACACAGACGTGATGAATGCCAACGTGACCAAGGGGTGTGCAAGAAAGTTTGGATCGTGTGTTGCCGAAAGTAATCGGCCCTTGTGGTATCTACCTCATCACGCTGTGTTGAACCCCGAAAAACCAGAAAAACTTTGGGTAGTACTGGATTGTGCTAAAAAATTTCATGGGTTTTTACTGAATGATATGCTGTGCCATGGTCCTAATACAACAGCGAATCTAGTTACCGTGCTTTTGTGCTTCAGGATGGGTCGGATAGCTCTAGCTTCAGACATTGAAGAAATGTTTATGCAAGTTAAAGTAACTGACAAAAATCTATCAGCGTTACGATTTCCGTGGTGGGATGATGAGGATGTCGAAAAAGATCCGGTCGAATTTGAGATGACATCTCATCCATTTGGAGCTACGTCTTCCCCATTCTGCGCCAATTATGCTCTTCGAAAGACCGCAATGGATTTCGCTCGTGATTATAATGTATTTACCCAACGTGCAGTTATGGAAAAATTTTATGTTGACGATTGTTTGGTATCATTTGACGGCTGTGTTGTCACCAAAAATTTCGTTGATCAATGTCGACATGTGCTTTCTCGAGGCGGCTTCCATTTATTAAAGTGAGTGTTAAACGATAAACGTTTGTTAAAACACCTGCCGAGTTCAGATTGTGCCACATTTACAGTCGATATGGGTAATTCATACGATCATGTGCTTGAAGCATTGGGCTTGCAATGGAACGCGGATAGCGGCGTCTTTGAATTTCGATTCAATCTACCCGAGAGGCCACTGACTCGTCGTGCTATACTATCGGCTGTGTCATCATTTACGACCCGTTGGGACTTTTGTCTCCACTTTGCATTCCCCCCAAGATGCTACTTCAAAGAGTCTGCAAATCAAGTCTTGGATAGGATCAACCTATTTGTGAGGCTGAAGTTTGTTAGAACGATTGTTTGCGGTTATTCAGTGTCATTGAAACCGTATCTGTGTTAAGATTTATCACATTTATCAATAAGAACTCTCAATGTAACTTTGAGCTGCATATATTAGCCAATGCCTCAGAGACAGGGTACGGTACTGTAGCATACGCTAAACACATTGCAAATGCAAACAAATGTCAAAGCTGTATTCTTTTTTACGAACCCACTGAAGATATTGAACGGGGACCAAAATTGTCCGTACGCACGAACCCTGCCCGAGGCTCGGCAATATAATGCTTTCAAGATCCAAACATACTTCTCAGGCACTCTAATTCTCAGCGGACAATTTCAAAGACTCGCGATAGATTGAATCGAATGACGCTCCGGTGTCAAGGAATACCGCGATACTTGGCCTACGAAATGCAAGCGTTGATCCAGTAACTAAGAGAGACTGATACTCAGATGAATTTCACAATTATCGCGCCGTTCCTTTTTAAAAATCGGAGCAATTATTGATTCTTTTCAAGGGATCGGAACGCGCTCCTCAGCCCATATGTTGGTGAGCAACGCTTGAAGTTTGCAAACTAGAGCGAAACCACCATCCTTAAACAATAACAGTACCAAGGCATCGGTACCTGATGCCATATGGCGCTTAAGGCTCTGGAGTACAATGTAAATCTCTGATTGAGTGGGAGCCTTGATAAAAATCGGCCATGCGGTACATTGTTCCGTATCCTCGAAATTAGTGGGTGCAGAAGGCCAATTAAACGGTGCCTAGAAATGTTCTGCTCATCGCTCCAGGCGCCTGTGCATGTTAAAAGCTGGTGAACAATGTATTAGCTCAACGATGCCTGGTCACCAGATTCCAGTAGTTCTGATGAGTTGGTATAATTTTCTGAAATTGCCTACAGCTGCCGCAGATTCCAATTCCGTAGCCTTAGGACTCTACCAACTTGCCCTAGCGGGTCTCACACAGGCGGCCAGTTTAAGTTGAATAAGCCGTGACGTATCATATATGCTATCAGCAGAAACAAACCGACGTCGGTCCATTAGTTGGAGAGAATTTGTAGAAACTTAATGTTGAGCAACACAGGAAATCAGCCCACAATTATGCAACGCGGCTGTTTCCAAGATGGTTTGTATCCCACTCGTGTTGATCGATACTATCTTTCGAAACTGTAGAAAGGTGCAAACGTAAATTGGCCTGAAACTCCCTGCGAACCGGGAGATAATTAAGCCTGGCAACATTTAGATGTTTTGTGACGTTTCTACGATTCCGTCAAAACGTATCGGCAGTTTAGCACAGACTAACACATGATCTGACTCTAGACAAGTGCCCCAGTAGCCACGAGTAGCTGATAGCGACATGGTCAATTTGCGTGAGTGAGGCCGCCGATGGAGATTTCCGAGTGGAGCAGTGACGTTCGAATGGCGGAAGTTAGTGCTGGCAAGGTGCTCTGAGCATAGGCTAAGCAATCTTTCACCATTGTCATTACGATGACAATCTAGACCAGCTAAGACAACGATGTCACTCCTCGATGCAACTCTAATGAGTTCTTGTAATTTTCCAGAGAACTCATCTTTGGCAGGTTTAGAGCTACAATTAGTTGGTGCATTAACAGCAAACACAAACAGGTTGAGGGATTGATTGCGACATCGGCCTTACTTTCACGAACCATGTACTCTTACTGCACAAAGATGACTGTCGACTGTGATCCAGCCTAACAGTGCGGCCTCAACCCTCTCACTCAAAACGATTCCGACACAAGCCTGAGCATATAATATGGCGTCATTAGTGGGCAGGCGTAGATAGTATGACTTGCGTGAGTTCGAAGGATTAGGCAATCGAGTAACCGAGCATACATCGACATAGAGGTTATCAAGTTTGCGAGCCAAGGCAGTTGGTTGCTAGCTAAAGTCCGAACATTAAACACCGCTAATTTGAACGGTATGCGCGGGCAGAAGAACGCTCAGAGGATTTGAAGCAGGCGAAATGTTCGAAGTAGCTAAACTTGGAGGCCTTGGTGAACAAGCTGCTCTTCTGCCAGGGCTACCCAAAGAACTGGAAAACGGAAAATGGTTAAAAAATTTGCATTTAGTGTGAGATCATTGAAAACGCTGTGGACAGAGCAGAGAGCGCGGGGCACGAAACCTGTCATTTTTACCTTATTTTCATAGTTGCTTGGAGGCGTGATACTACCCGGTTGCCCAGGCAGAAGCGCGGGGTTGGCTCAGGGGGCCCAACCAGCAGTCTTTGGCTAAAAAGCGTGAACTACAAGGAAGTGGGTTGAGAATGCGTTTGTCTGGCCTCTATCCATCAACCTTCCTGGTATGAGTAGCTCTACTGGAACCAAAAGACACCACCGAGTATAGCTCAATGGCTAATCAATTTGACATGGTGTTAGCCGCACAGCACAGAAGTACTGCACAATTGCAGATCCTACCTTCAAAGTAGTGCTAGATCACGAAACATTTTATTAACCATCTTCGTCAGAAACGGCATGACAGCGAATGATTAACTGCCACAATTATGCCAAGTTTGGTTATGATGGCTTTTTTCTATTTGAGCCAATTCAAAGCCTTGTGACACTAACGAAGTTGTACCAAGTTTGGATGATCTTTCCAACAGTATAGATATATATGCATAGCTACTGAAGCTGATATTACTCATAGTTGTGTTACGTATTTGATAATAGCAAGTGCAATCGTGCGGTACGTTGTGATATTGCTGAAACAACTATTGTCGAAGGCTTGGAGACGTCACTATTCTTTTTCTCAGTCTATATTTTAAATCCGTACAGCAAGACTGCTGGAATTGCTACAAAGAAGCCATGATTTTTAGAAATAAAAGAGAAAGAACATTATTTTACAACTTTGCAAGACCAAATAAGCTAAGAGCAGAAACAGCCATTGTGCTGGATTCCGAGACAAATCCTAAAGTATAACTGGTTACGCAATGTATCAGATCGTGGGAACTCAAAATGAAAGAAGCAGTGGTCCAACTACAGAAAGGTTACTGGTAAGGGCCTTTAGCTTCGTATGAAACTTATTAATTTTGTCATCCCGGTTTATGCGGCATCGCAAAATGAACAAACGTTCATTTTGATAGTCTATATCCACTTCGCAAGACCATTGTTGTCTGTTGCTCCTCCACCCAAGGCTAATATTTTATTTATTATTCGAGAACTAATAAATTTCTCGTCTAGCTCAATACATGGATAACCAATCAATGGCCGTTTTAGAGTTGACGATGCGCCTGACAATTTGATAACTGATGCTGAGAGCTCATCGCAAAATTCATGTTCTAATTTTATTCTCGTCTGTCTAGGCCTGGGCAACCTGACAGTATCTCAGCCTACTTAAAATCTTTAGTGTGCGGCAATTTGTATGATTTTATACATTTCATTTTATCTTAATTTTATGGAGAAATTAATTTAATTGCTGAAAATTCGTGTACACGAATAAATTTATTTTCCTTCTTCTGCAACCTCATTCCTGCTATTAAGACAAGCTTCGTAGATAGCGTTTGTCGAATTTGAGGACATGCACAGTATGCTTGATTTCCATTAAAAGTCAGTTCATGCCCGGAGACAAACTGCATTGTGATATTTTAGCCACCTGAGAAATACGTGCCTCAGGCTTATCTAGCCGCGTAGTACTATCCATACCACTACAGAGGTAGGTGAAGTGATCTAAGATTTCAATTGTCTCGTTGTCGAGTAATAAAATACCGTTTGATAAGTCTCTCTTGCCGTACGAGAGCAACACCTAATACTTTGTTTACCATAGACTGTGCACCTGCGTGCGAAACTAAAGACGAAATTACATATTAAGCGTAGACTGGACAGAAAAGAATATGAACTCCGAAAGTTCGAGTGAATCCGCTGCATAATTCCATAGTATTGTCAAATATAAAATTTATGAAAATTGGCATCCATTGTTAAAGCCACGAGTGGAGAGTTTTCTGAAGCCATTGTAAATCCGGACGCGAGTATAATGTGCGCGCAGTATGAAACTACACATTCCTGCAACGTCTCCGCAAAATACCGCATTAGACCATATTTATTCTGCTACGTAAAATGGACAGTGAAAGCCAAGGGGTTGGATATTAATGGATAGTGATGAGTATGGCAGTCCTGAGAATTGTCAAACAATGAAAATTTGGTCAACGCAGCCTTGACCATGGTGGAACTCAACTTGCAGCTCTCCGGTCTGTTTTATTGTAGTTTTAATTTTCGAAGTTAAATCATCGTTAAAAATTTTTTAGCGATTTGCTTGAGATTTATTAATCGGGAATTAGAGAATGAATTTCGAACAAATTGTTAATATCAGTACGACAACCGATTCCCTCCTACCCCAAGTAATAGATTTTGATATACCCACCTTAGGAGAACTCTCATGCAACTTCATTGAAGAACTTGGATTCAATAAATGCTTCATCTTCTTTTTACATACACTTTTTCCATTATGCTCAGATTCAAAAGGTATTTGACTTAATTTATGCAGAAAGCGAAATTCATTGAAACCATGAGAATTACTGCGGTCCCCCAGAGTACTTCTGGTGTTCATTAGCGGTAGCACATAGATCAATGATTTGTGCGGCACTTGGCCTTAATCAGGCTTGTGCTTTCATACATACATATTTACATAAGTTGAACACAGAAATATTCACGATTTAAGACTTTTAGGCTGCAATCAGATTCTCATTTAAGTTTTGTGTAAAATTTTAGCACAAACCGAGCAGAATCCTGTAGTTCATGTAAAGTCCTTATTGCAACCTCGCTGGACTAATGGTCAATGTGATTCAAGTGTTGATTTCTAGCCGGTGGCCGACAGGTTGCAGTGTCGCCTTTTGTGGCGAAAGAAAGTGGTGCCAATGAATAATCATGACAAAGCACTTAAGTGTATACACGTGTCATTATCTGTTTAAAAAGGCGCCTATATTCGAACACTAGAATCAGAGAAAACGATGAGCTTTTAATATAATATGGCAATGATGACGAAAATAGAGTGAAACTTATTATTGGTAAGAAACTGAGCAGCGGTAAAGCTGCAGGGCTTGAGCTATGCCTGCATGTCTATAATGTGGTTTTTCTGGAGTTTGGTTTCGCAATAACAGATTGTAGATTGAAATTGCAATTCCATCAAGTGAAGTCTGTTTGAACTATCATCAAAAATGATCTTATTTGATAAATAGCATTATGAAAATCCGGTAACCAGCAGTGGCCATCTAGAAGATTGTACTAAATTAACCGCAGGTCATGCGCAAGTTAAGCCACCAAGTTGTTCGGATTTATGTAGATATAGGGCGATAGTATTAGTGATACGCTGTCGTGGGTTTGTCGGTGATAGTAGCAGTGTTTATGTAGGCTAGGTTTACAGGAAGACTGCTAATCTATCGACGCCCATTTTTGAAAATCGCAATCCTAGATTAGGTAAGATATATACTATTAATGGTATGGAAACAATAAGTTCCCAGTTATAACCCATTATCAGAAATAAAATTTGCTGTGGTTCGCAGATAAATATTATTTGGCATTGTTTAAACTGGCAGTCAAGAAACGTCCCGAAAATTCATACTCAGCACACAGACTGTCCATTTTCCAAAACTGGGGTAGCCACGTAAGAACTAACATTTCATAAATAATCTTGACCGTTTGAATGAACTGAACTCTGTTCGCGTTCTTATCGACAGTATTGGTGAAGTTCTTCAAGAAAAACTAAAGTAGCAATTGCTTGCTTTGGGATAAATTAGAACTGATATGAATATTATCATTTTGCAAAGATTTCCTGAAGCAATTTTCTCGAGAAATCTACAAAGGCAACATTACATTCGATTTTGAAAAAGCAATAACCTAGCACATACGTAAAAGTGCAGATGACTATAACATTCTAATAATTAAATTCGTCGTCAATCATCGACAATTAATGGTTTAGCAGCTAGGTAGGGGCCTGATGCAGGCAGTCGCAAAGTCAGACTGCACGTAATTATTGTCAGGTTGCCCAGGCTGACATATTACAAAAAGGGAAAGTGGAAATGACAGTGTCTCAATTGTTTCCGCATGCAGCTAACAACCAGTGGCATATCAGTTTTGCACGATGACGGTTGTACAGCAAAAAAGTACTGTGCGATTGCACATTTGTGTACCAAACGCAGTGACGACTATATTAGAGCTCTCAAGATTATAA
>JACCGJ010005727.1:0-18055 GCA_013407085.1 Atriophallophorus winterbourni
ACGTGGCGGAACTGCTTCTACTGACAGAAGGGGCGAAGGCGAATGACTGGCGCCTCAAAACCAGTTTGCTCCGGGCAGATGGAGCTCGTCAGCCTGGGAGGGCAGTCCATCTAAGGGAAGGAAAACCCTGATTCCAAACCTCCGCTGCCTTGCGGCATACCCGTTTGCGGGAAAGGCTTCGGGAGTGAACCTTGAGGAAAAATCCCTGCTGCCTTGCAGGTTGCACCTGGTCGTGCAAAGGCTAGAGAGGCGTACTCGAACAATCGCCGAGGCACTTCAAGAGAGGCGGAAGAACCCTCAAAATGGTCACCGGCTCTCGCGAAGGAAAAAAACCGCTGCCTTGCGGGAAGACTTTTGAGTCAAAGGTTCCGGGTGGGGTCCCCTAAGCTAACCCCTACTTCGGCCTTGGCAACCGGGTAGTATGTCGCCTTCAACAAGAACCATGGAACCTACTTTTTTCTTTCATCATGTACACTCTTCATGGTATTCTTGTTGGCACGTCGTCTGTAAAGACTTGTGTAATAATAATAATAATAATAATAAATATCAAGTAATTTCATTTGAGACCGCGTTTCGTGTTACAAGGTCACATTGACTTGATTACAGTGTAACGGGCTTTTTTACAATTATCGTTCCTTTCAGCAGCCTTCTCAAGTTAAATTTATCATTGCATGCTATTTATAGTGACTGTCTTCAAATTCTGTTATTCTCTAAGTGCCACATCTTTCATCAAAATGTGGGTTGGTTTTAATGAAACATTTTACAAATCATGATACCATTTCGCGCTTAGCCTCAAACGAATATCAATCTTGTTTTAATTTGAACAGCGAAAACCGTACGTGACGGGACGTTTGCCGTGCATGGTATTATCGCATTCGTGCCAGTACCGTTTCCTGTACCCGATACACACGTGTGTCACTTCTTGTCGCCATCCTGCCCGATGGTTCCGGATGTTCCAGAATATCTGTATTCGTTCTCGTTGCCTATTCTAGATGAATATCCGAGTGTGAGTTGGATGGAGTTTTATGCTCCTTGCATTCATTACTTTTATTTCTATACGCGCAATGCCAATCTGTACTCCAGGAAGGCAGTATTTACATGAAGGTTTAAAGCAAACTACGCTAGCTAAATGTTAATGAATCGAACACGAGATGTTTATGCTCTTAGAAAATATGTGCTGGTCAACGCTTGTTTTCTTCGGGTGTTTTCACACCTATCCAAGAGAATGTTTCCATTTAACAGTTTCAAACTTTTACAAGGTATTTTGCAAAAGTGGACTGATGGAGTATTAAAAACACGTACAATTCACCTAAAAATCTTGAAGTTTAATATCTCACGGCACTTTTGCAAGGTTTAAACTGTTTTACATTAATAGTTGGAATATTCTCCACCTTGATTCAGTAAACGGAACGAACCCCAGTGCACATATTTCGCTTAAAACACGCAAGGCATATCATACAATGATGTATCTGCGCCAATGACTTCAAACTCAGTCAGGTGTTAATTTGCAGAGGAGACACCGATGTATATGTATACATATAAAATTTTGAATCTCCTAAATATGTTAAGAGTGATATTTTGTGTCTTCCTGAGACAATAATGGCAAGGTAGTTTCTCGTTATGTTGAATGTAGAATTAGTAACCTCGTATGGGTTTAGGGAAGTATGTATTGTCTGTGGATAAATATTAACTTTGAAGATAACATTTCATCCATCATATTGTCTGGTGATTCAATTTGATTAATCATATATTCTTATAAAATCATATTCGTTTGTAATGGCCCGAGCGGATTCCGTGTACTGGCATTCGGTCTTTTGTGTGATAAGATTTCTTGTTTGATGATACAGAAAGCGGAAGATTGTATGCCATAACAGCCTTGAATTGCCTTAAATATAAAGTTGAAACTAAGTATACTCAAACAGTTGGCTACAATGTACGAGCGAGTGCTATTGGAATTCTGAATATTTGTTTTGGTGCATATTGTTATGGCGCGGTTATTGTGCTTAGATTTCATCAATAATGATGCTGGTGAACTGACGAGATCAGGCGAATTAGACTTAATCATTTGTAAGTAGCCTTGTTCTGTTTCTTCATATTCAGACCGAAATAGTTTAGTAACATTGGAGTCAAACTAAGCGTACATTTTTGTCATACGCGAGAGAATTGTACTGCCACCCTGCAGGTTCAAAAACATTCGCAATTGTTATAAAGACAATAAATTTATCAAAATTTGCTTTGCTGTTATCCGCATATCTATGTATTTCTGTATTCCTGAATAGTAATCCACGAATCAATTAATCCACAGATTTTAATCCACATTCTCCAAATATTAGATGTTCCATCTGAGAGTTCAGAAGGCTAAAATATGGTTCCTTTATTTCATCTATTTGTCCAGGTACGTGTCAACATTCGTTGGGAAATTAAAGACGATCAGAATGAAGATATGATCTGCGTTGAATTCCCCGCACAAATTGTATCCTAAATGTTTGCTTTTAACGACGCCTTTGCTTCAACGCTTATCGAGATTCGTTGTATAAACTATTTCTGACGCTTTAAATATAATCGCAACGACCATTTTTTATTTCTCTAAAAATTGTTTGCATCCGTGATTTCTCTGGCGGGATGGGAAAATTTGTTGTCCAATTTTGCTTGTTTATTGCTGTAAACAATCTAACAAACGTTTCTCAGTGAATTTGTAAAAGAAGTTGCACAATAGCGTTAAGGCAAAACCTCAAACTATATGACAATGACGATTAAATGAAATCAAAAAGCTTCGTTTTCCAACATTCCTACGTGATTACGTTTAAAGAAATCTGTGCGCAACCATTTTAGACCAGAATTATGTAACAGTTACATTTCATTCAAGTTCCACCTGCATATAACTTTCGTGGTAGTATGACGAAGATAGCCTCTGAGTTGTTTCTAATGATGTGCTACAATGTGAGCCCCAACAACACTAAAATATTTTATAAATTGTATACTACTTGAAAAATTATACTCTTGAAGCTTCATCTTTCCGATAGTCAAGGAGAAGCATTAATGCGATCCAAAACAACAATGAAATAAGGTATTTTATCATCAAGGGTTAAAAAATGTAATATACTACCTTTTAATGAATCATCTTTGAAACTACTGTTCAAGTTAAAAGTACAATATAATTATAACACCGCGGTCCGTGTTTGCTGTAGTTGAACGTTTCACCTTCATTTTAATCATATCAAACTCCTTCTTAAAAGCAACTTTTTGAAATTTTGAAAAATGGCGTGTCAAATAGATTGACTCATTGATTGGGCTCCTGAACACCTCAAAGTGTGCCCTAATGAAGTCCCATCTTCCTGTTGAGGATCACCAATCAGTAGCCGCGATCTACTGTTTATTTAGACATGGTTATCGTACCACTTTCTGTTGTTGTTGTTGTTGTTGCTGCTGTTGTTGTTGGCCTCCTTCGGTCGATGTCCACCATGGATCACAATCGCGTGAATGTTCAAGTTTTGCAGCTTTCGGAATGACTAAACAGTCCGATTCGGGAGGAACAATCTCTCCTGCAGCGCTGGTAACGAAAGTCACAACTCGGTTGTATTACGTCAGTTGCACGCCGGCGGCGTGATCTGCGTTCAGCACCCAAGACCTGTGTCTGCTCCTCCCCAGCTTGCAGACGACGCTTTACAAAGTGCATCCAATGTGAGCGGTCAAGAGCAAGTTCTTCCCGATTCGCCGAGCTTTCATATCTCTTTTGCAAACGTCTTTGTACAGCATGTGCTTTCTGCCCAATGGTCGACTTCCCAGTTGCAACTCACCATAGAGTAGATCTTTCTGAATACGACATTTTTTATTCTGTAGACATGACCAAGCCAGCGCAAGCGGCGCTGTCGTAATAGAGTGAACATGTTCTGTAGTCCAGCTTTTGAAAGCACTTCAGCATTGGTTACTCTGTCCACCCACGATATGTTCAAGATACGACGGATGCTTCGTAGATGGAAAGCATTCAGCTTCCGTTCGTGTCTCGCATGGGTGGCCCAGGTTTCGCTGCCGTACAGTAAAGCATTTAGTACACACGCGTTGTATACCATCATCTTTGTCTTTACAGTCAGCTTGCGGTTACCCCAAACACGAGAGTTCAAACGGGACAGAATGACAGCTGCTCTGCCAATCCGCTTATCAATCTCGGTGTCTAGCGATAGGTGATCCGCAATGGTTGAATCAAGGTTTATGAACTGATGTACTGATTCAAGCTGACAGTTTCCAACAGTTATGACGGGAGGCGATACAGTCCATTGACCAAGGACTTTGGTCTTGCTCATGCTGATTGTTAGCTCGAAGTTTTTGCATGCCGACGAAAAACAGTGCATTACAGACTGAAGGTGCTCTTGGGAGTGAGCAATGAAGGCTGCATCGTCGGCAAACAACAGGTCACGGATTAGCACATTTCGTGCCTTGGTTTGTGCTCTCAACCGGTTTAGTTTGAAAAGCTTGCCATCACTTCGTGTGCGTAGGTAAATACCTTTTGTCCTCGTCCTGAAAGCGTGCTTCAGAAGCAGAGCAAAGAAAATGCCGAACAGCGTTGGGGCAAGAACACACCCTTGTTTGACGCCTCGGCGAATTTCAAAGGATCCTGAGCTGAAAGCGTTAAAATGGACTGAGCACTTCATGCCTGAATGGAACGAAATAACGAGCTTTAGCAGTCTTGGGGGCAGCCTATCAAATCAAGCATTTTGAAAAGACCCTCCCTGCTGACGTAGTCGAATGCCTTCGTTAAATCAATAAAACAGTGTATAATGGCATGCGCTGTTCCCGACACTTTTCTTGAAGTTGTCTCAGGGAGAAGGTCATGTCAACGGTTGATCTTCCCTTGCAGAAGCCACATTGAGATTCATAGTAAATTATATCTGATGAAACTTGCAGCCGGATCTGTAAGACTTTAGCAAACAATTTTCCTACAACATTCAGAAGGGAGATTCCTCTGTAATTGTTGCGGTCACGTCTATCTGCTTTATTCTTGAATAGCGTGATGATCTTTGTGTCTCGCATCTCTTGTGGGACACACTCCTCCTGCCAGCACTGGAGTAGCAAATGGTGAAGCGATTGTGATAATGTTGCTCTACAGCATTTGATAAGCTCAGGTGGAATTCCGTCGTCACCAAGGGCCTTCACATTCGCTAAGAGGTCGATTGCTCTATTGTGCTCATCAAGAGTAGGGGGAGTATCTAGATATTCAATGGTTGACAACCGCTCGACATTTTAAAATACATGTGGTGAAACCGTACTGTCCCTAGAGTAGAGAGAGGAGAAGTGTTCTACCCATCTTCCCATCTGCTGAGTTTTGTCCACAATCGGGTCACCAGATGCAGACTTAATGGGAGCCGTTTTAAGTTTGTTTGGACCAATGGCTCCTTGATCCCATCATATATGCCGTGAAAATTTCCAGTTTCCGCAGCTTTTTGGATACTAAGGCTAATTTCTGTCCAGTAGTCATTTGCACATCGCCTTGCAGTCTGTTGGACCTGATTTCTAGCTGCTCCTAAAAGTCGTAAGTTTTCATCTGTTGGCATATATTTGAACCTCAAGAATGGTGACCGTTTCTCATCCAACACAGCAGTCATCTCAGAAGCTTTTGCTTCGAACCAGTTGCTCGTTCGAGCTTTCTTTGGACCGGAAGTGGAAAGTGCGACTCAACATATGCATCTTTTTATCGATTCCCAGTTTTCTGAAGCCGATTCAAGTGGGGTTGTCTTGCTGAACTCGGCTGTGAAGGCTTTTGCAAATCGCGCAGCTAGATTAGGTTCGCACATGCGGGTGATTTCAATCCTAGGCTCACCAGACAATTTGATGCGGTGAAATATCGTGTCGGAAAGCTTCCGTTTTGCACAGACCACTGAATGATCAGTGTCACAGTCTGCGATTTAATATGATCTGGTGAGAAGTACGCTTCCTATATTAATGCGCCTAACAATAATAAGATCAAGCTGGTGCCAGTGCTTAGAGCGAGGATGTTTCCAAGAGACCTTATGCTGTGGTTTTGTTTGAAAGAAAGTGTTACTAACACAAAGACTAAACTGTGTGTATAATTCTAAAAGGCGTTGTCCATTTTCATTGGTTTTGCCTACACCGAACCTCACGAGACAGTTTTGCCAAGATTCGTAATCCGCACCAACTCTAGCATTGAAATCACCCAATACCACTACGCAGTTTCTTTATGGCACGTTTTTCAGGACTGTTGCGTGCTTGTAATAAAAAGCGTCTTTTTCAGAAGTCGTCGCAGAGAGCGTCGGCGCATAAACGTTTACCAACGTAATGGTACCAGTAATGCACCTCAGATTTAGAGTCCAAATCCGTTCGCTTCCGCTGCTGCTCGGTTCTATTGCTTTTAGAATATCGTTTCGAACGGCAAACCCAACTCCATGCAGTCGAGGCTAATCAGAACCCCTTCCTTTCCAAAAAATGTGTAATCTCTTTCTGTTAGTATACCAGTGTCTGGTAATCGCGTCTCTTGTAGGGCTGCCACGTCGACATTCAGTCTCTTTAACTCATTGTTAATCACAGCAGATTTTCAAACGCCTCTGATATTCGAGACGTCGTCATGAAATCCAGGAAGCATGGAACGGACGTTTCAGGTTCCCAGTTTCAGAAATGACATTTGTTTTTTAGTAGTTGGTTTCGCTGGTGCGGAAAAAAACAGTCTGCTTGTCGGTTGATTCCTAATCCCCATGCACCCAATGAGGATAGCAGACCGTGGCGAGACGGCACCATATTGGCTGGGGGTTGCCCAGCTTGAGGTAGGCGGTAGCCGTCCAATGAGACCTGAAAGTCTCTCCTACCGTTGGAAGCAGCCCCAGGCGCTGAGATCTACACTAATCGAGCCATAGCTTTTAACCGGTATCTGCTGCTTCCTGTGTTATTATCCGCAGAAGCGGAATGGAGTGTCCTCTCTATTGGTGCGTTGTGATGTACGCCAAGGCAGTTCAAAGTGGAGAACTAGCTGTTGCCCACGCAGTAAGTGCTCCCTCTCCACGGCACTTCAGGAACCGGAGGAACAGCTAGGCTGATAAGTTTGGATAACGATGCCGTCGCAGAATTTGTCAGGGCGAAGTTGTATAAAACTTCAGACTGCCTAACGGGACTCCGGCTCCTGAACAGCGACATTATGGTATGGTATTAAAGCACAAGCCTGATCAAGGCAAAGTGCCGCACAGTCAGACTGCACGTGGGCTAATATACTGTCAGGTTGCCCAGGCCTAGACAGATATGAGGGGGGAAATAGAAATAGTAGTGAGACTCCAGCGTGTTTCAGCATGCAGGTCACTACCGATGGCCAATTAATTAAGCACGATGTTAGCCGCACAGCTCATAAATGCTTCATGATTGCACATCCGTAAAGCGACATTAGCGTGACAGCTTCCACTGTCACGCAACATAAAATGCTTTCCTAGCCACTTCACTTGACAAAATGCCACATTAATCAAACACTTAAAGAAGATATCCACAACAAGATGTTTACCACACAAAGTCGCATAATAAACAGTGTGTGGTTTGGTCTAGTAGACACTGGTTTCACCAAAATCAGGAGCCGCGCGTTGGGGGTACCCGCGATTCTGATTTAAAGAGGAGAACACTTTTGAATGTACACGGTGTAATAGGGAGCAATTAATAAGCTGCCCGTTGTTGTTTGTTCTGTGGCTAGTCTATATCTCATTTTTCCGCTCCCATTTACCCTCAATAAATCTGGTGTAAGGTCATTCATTTCCCCCGGTTTCTCTGAAGTTTTGAGAGTAAATCTTGTCAAACCAATTAATACTACTGTGTGACAGCGGAATATCGATTTCGCTGTTGTAACTACACAGGCAAAGCGGCGCTATCGACCAGCAAAAGCACAAGCACGTACAGTAGGTAGAATGACTACCACTTTATGTACAGTTCAATTTTTCGTGAAAATTGTTAAACTTTCATTTTGCATTGAGTTTATTTTTGTTTGTAGCATAACTCAGCAATGATCAATGAACCAGAGCAGCTTTGCAAGTTTTCTCACACGATTTTAGTTTGTGATTATCCTTTCGACATCGAGTATTGTGGCTTGCTGCATTGTTTTGAATGCATCATAGGCACAAATTGAAATATCGACCGATAACCAGTATTTTAATATGATACTCTTTATGAAATTCGAAACAATATCCTATTCTGTGATTAAAACAACCTTGTAGTTGTAGGATGTTTAAACACCACTTACATCCTGATTATAGCATGATTGTTCTATATTATGAGAAAAGGTACTTGATGTGCCTATCCATTGCAATCGTAGAGAAATAGAGGATCTGTGATCAAAGAGAAGCAGCTATGAAGAAATCTTGTGGGCTCATTCACAAGCTGATATATAGCATGTTCCGTCTCAAAAATCCTTAAAAACTATATCAGTCACACCAGTCTGGCCAAGTGATATATGGCAGCGTGAACTTAACGACAGCAAGATTCTGGCAGAAAAGACGATTTTAAAATCACTTAGACAATTAAAAATAAATAAATACAAAATAATAAAATTTGGTATTAATCATATTAATGTGACCTCTGTTTTTAAAATTTCGGAGCCGTGGAAATGAAACCAAAACGTTCTAAGTAAATACCATGCCGAAACGCTAAAATCCACGGAAGGCACAGACCGGTTTGCGAGGTTTTTTGCCTCCATCAGCTATGCTTATCCACTGGACTCCTCTCTTCGCGTTTCGAACTAGTATTTGTGGAGACGGATGGCGCAATGCGAATAGAAGTTCTCGTCTACTCGCCACTTTATAAGTAGCTGAAGGGACTAAACTAAGCCCTAACTGATCGAACGGCGTATTGCCGCGAGGGTTATTACAACCCCAGTATAGTTCGAAGTAGAATAACATTCCGAAACGCTGAAATCTCACCGGAAGCACAGGACCGGTTTCGAGGTTTTTGCCTCTTCGAAACGCGAGAGTCCAGCGGATACGCATAGTTGATGAGAGGCAAAAACCTCGAAACTGGTCCTGTGCTTCCGGTGAGATTTTAGCGTTTCGGAATGGTATTCTACTTCGAACTATCCAGGGGTTGTCATAACCCTGGCGGCAATAGGCCGTTCGATCAGTTGGGGCTTAGTTTAGTCCCTTCAGCTACTTATAAAGTAGCGAGTAGACGAGAACTTCGATTCGCATTGAAACCAAAACGTATCTCGTTGGTTGCATTTGATCCATTACATGAATATCATCACTGCTCTCGCCTGAATAGTTAGTGACTCGAGTGAAAAATTATGCCAACGTTCTCCAACAGCGACGCATATAATTTATTTGGGATTTCGAATATTCACGAATAAAGCTTTACCTCGTGTTGCTTTTCTTCAAAATTAGCTTAACCTTAGCTCCGTTAGTTATGTACTTTTACGTATGTGGGCAGCTGTGTCAACTGACCTTGATCGTGTTCACTTGTATTATATTGATATGGATACACACTAGTTGGAAAGCCGACCACTAATCCTTGTCATTCCCACGAGACGTGACACACGGTGGGCGCACTATAGGCTGTTTAGCGGTAAGGTCAAATTAGTTGTGGGGGTTGACTACTACTTAATCATGTTCCCTGTCCTGACTATCACGCTTGGTCTGACGAAGCTTCTGTGTCAGAAGTGAAACCTTACCCAAAATCTGCTCTCACTGATTGCACTCAAATTTCTTTGCATAATGAATACACTATCGGTCCCAAACATATTCCACGAACTTGGGTAGGGCCTTGTTGTATCGGTTGAAACGTCTGACAGCCGTTCGTTGAAAAGTCCAAATAACTCTCTATTTGGGTAGAAAATACAGCCAAAACACTTTTATGGAGTACGATTATTTATTGCAATACACTTAATTGCTTTTGGGGAGTTTCGTGTTATCTTGACTGGCCTGCATTTCATTAAGGTTTTTTTGTGGCTTTCCACTTTCGAACTTCACTTTCATCATCATCACATCACAGACAGCATTACATCGGTAGCATGTGTCGAATGCTTACTGCTAAAAAACCATGAAAAAGTAAAATCCTCCAAGATGAGGAAGGGTGGTACTTAAATAGCCACGGATTCTTTAGAAGAGTAAGCACAAAAACTAAAATGGGGTGCCACACCTCGAATCGGACATGCATTCAAACGATTTTCGTGAACGAGTAGAGCGGCATTAGCATGACAGCTTTCTTGCGGCTTTCACTGTCATGTATCATAACTAGCTTTTCTCGTCACTCCGCTTGACAACATACAAGGTTAAGCAAACACTCCAAGAAGATGCTTAGTGCAAGACACGTTTCGGGACTTATCCTGAAGCGTAACTAGCCAATGAGATATCTGATCGCGGGGACTCCACCCTAGAAGACGTGCTGTGCCGACCTTGGGAAGGTTACTAGTAAGGTTATTTTTACTGCCTATGCTACGTGACGGTTTGACCACCACGAGGTTTACGCTGATCGGGATATGGCGTCACAAAATGAATCCGTTTCGTAAGTCAAAGATCCAGCATCCGTAAAACGTGACATTAATGGCGTAACCTATGCAGGTTGATCTGTTTCTCTATATATTGAGGAACACCTTTGCACAGCAAGGCGTTAAACGACATTTCGATCGACTGAATCAAATGCTCCTTTGAAGTCTTAAAAGATTGCTATCGTCGGTTGTCGATAAGTGTGCCGCAGTTCTAAGATCTGTCGAAGAGTAAAAATGTGGTCAGCGAAGCCTCCACAAGGCCGAAAGCCAGCTTGCTGTTCTCTTATCTGTGATTCCCTGTGTGATGTTGATCTTCGAAAACATATGAGCGCTAATAATCTTGTGATTAAGGGAGTGAGACTTATCCCACGGTGATTAGAGCATGAGCTTCGCAAACCATTTTTAAATATCGGTATGATAATCTATTCACCCCAATTCCGAGGGACGGATTCTGACAACCACACTTCACTGAGGAGATCGCCTAATGTGTTGATTAGAACTTGGCCACCTTCTTTGATCAAACAGGCTGTATGTCATCGGGGCCAGCAGCTTTCATGGATTTGATACATGCTTTAATTTTTAAATCACCAGGGGGTCTGCGCTAACAGACCAAGGATCATACTGTTTTAAATGAGGGAATGATTCCGTTGCAGGCGGCGATTCTCATTAGTGATAAGAGTACCGTCTACTTCAGCTATAGTCTCACTCACTCATTTTTTCGTAGGCCCATTCGATCAAATAATTTGGAAGAGTTTTCGCACGTTACCCGTATTATTTGCTATTTCCATTTGTTCGAACTTATTTGGCCACCACTTTGCTCTGTCTAGTCTTAAGCTCCGTTTAAGTTCATTCCTTACTCGTCTACGCTCTGTAATGTGTCCAGGACCATGAGGTATTTGGTGTCGCTGGTGAAGAATTTCTATAGAGCGCTGTCAAATCCAGTGATACTTTGGGGTTGATTGTGTAGTCTCACAGGCTGATATTGCGGTGGCTCGAATAATCCCTGCTATTTTGTTCCTCCTATCATCGGTAGTTGCACAAAGAGCAACTGGGAGTGAGTTACGTAAGTTGGTCCTACAAATCTCTTGAACTGCAGCCTGAGAAACGTTTTCGACCGCAATGCGCTTTCCATTCAAAGGCTGCGTACCGGAGAACATTCGCGAGAACCTACATCGCACAAGAGCATAATCTGAATCTACGCAGGTATTACAAAAGAAGCGCAGTCCTCAATGCAACCTCTCCAGCGAGCACTTATGGTGATATAGTCGATTTGGGCCGAAGGTTGGCTTCCATCCGGCGAGCGCCATGTGACACATTGACATTTTTATTGCGAAAGAAAGTGCTGCCAATGAAAAATCGAGATTGTGCACAGAACTGTATAAACCGTTCACCATTATCTGTGTGTTGGCCTTCAAGACCAAACATTACACTCAATTGTGATTCAGATGTAGCTAAGCGACCCAGTCTAGTTTTCATATCTCCCGTTAAGACAACAATGTCGGAGCTTTTTGCTAGTCGCAGAAGAGCATAAAGATTGTTGTAGAATGTGTTCTTCTCGTCGTCTGAATTGGTGTTAGTCGGGGCGTAAGTTGCTACAATAAACAAGCATTTTTGATTACATGATTTTGCGTTTGGTCTAAGATTAGTGGGTTGTCTAACTGCGCACATCCTGTAATTGCAAGGAATCCAATCGATTAGACAGGATTTGGCACGTGAATTCAGCACTGTACCAACACCCGCCTGTACTGAAATGGCAGCTACAGAATCAACGGAGTAGTGCAAGAAGTAGCTATTTGAAAGGTTTAGGCAGTAAGTTTAGTAATTATAGACGGATCATATAAGCGCGTTTCCGATAAACAGCAAACATCAATAGATAGATTATCTAAGGTAAGAGCCTCTGAAAGAGAGATGATTTGAGCTTGAGATTAACGGAAGGATCTATTCTATTTCGGAAAGAGTGCATATTCTCTCCCTGACATTAATTTTTGCTTGAAAAAAAGCGAAAAAAAAAAAAAAAAAAAAAAAAAATACTCGATCATAAACTATATATATATATATATATATAATATATATATAAAGATATATTAATTATATAGAGCACAGCTTTAGCAGCCGACAACACACACAACCTCTCGTGGCGATAGCACAAGGTTCACTGAAGATATAGTGAAATGAATGCATCGCAGTGAGCGGAAACCGCTGTTTCTAGCAATCGCCTGAAACGTGTTAATAGATTTCGTACAACTAACAACAATGTTCAAGCACAAGCGCATATTGATTCTTGGTCAAGGTCACGGATTCAAGGTTTTTATTGGTCAAAAAAGCAACAAGGTTGACAATAAACATAGAATTAGTAAAAATCGAAATGTAAGTGCATAAAACAAGATGAGAAATGAAAAAGAAACTCCATTTCTTTTCTACGGATAATCACACTGAAGCAGCAGACACCGATTAAAAGCTATGGCTCGACTGGCGTAGAACTAAGCGCCTAGCGCTGCTTCTGATGGTGGGAGAGATTTTCAGGTCTCATTGGATGGCTACCGCCGGCCTCAAGCTTGGCATCCCCCAGTCAATGAGGTGCCGTCTCGACACGGTCTGCTATCATCATTGGGTGCATGGAGACTAGGAATCAACGGACAAGCAGAATGTATTTTTCCGCAACAGCGAATCGACTTACTAAACAACAAAGATCAGTTCTGAAACTGGGAACCTGGATCGTCCCGTCCATACTCCCAGGATTTCATGACGACTTCTCGAATAACAGAGGCGTAATAAAATCAGCTGTGATTAACAATGAGCTAAAAAAAAGGTTAGAGGTCGACGTGACTGCCCTGTAAGAGACGCGATTATCAGACACTGGTATGCTAACAGAAAGAGATTACACATTCTTGGGAAAAGATGGGGTTCTGATGAGCATCGACTGCATGGAGTTGTGTTTGCCGTGCGAAACATCCTATTAAAGCAGCAGAACCGAGCAGGAGCGAACGTATTTGGACTCTAAATCTGGAGTGTATTACTGGTACATTACGTTGGTTAATGTTTACGCATCGACGCTCTGTGCAACGCCTGTTGAAAAAGACTCTTCATCATAACCTCACAACAGTGCTCAAAAACGTGACACATAAAACGGTCTACTGGTATTGGGTTATTTTAATGCCATAGTTGGTGGAGGTTAAGAGTCTTGGCGAAACGGTCTCGGAAGTTTCGGTGTAGGTAAAACCAATGAAAATGGACTGTGCAAGCAGTTCAGTCTTTGAGCCAATAGCACTTTCTTTCAAACGAAACCAGAGCATAAAGTCTCTTGGAAATATCCGCACTCCAATCATTGACATCAGCTTGATCTTATTCTTTTTAGGCCCACGAATCTAGGAAGCGTACTCCTCACCAGATGACATCAAAGCGCAGACTGACCATTCGTTGGTTTGTGCAAAACCGAAGCTTCCTTAGTCGAGATTTAAAGGCATCAAATTGTCTGCTTAGCCAAGGATAGACGTCACTCTCATGTGTGAGACTAATCTAGCTGCACGATTCGCAAAAGCCTTCACAGCCGAGATCAACAAATCAACCCCACTCGAATCGGCTTCAGAAAACTGGGAATCGATAAAAACTGCATATACTGGGTGTCACTTTCCACTTACGGTCCGAAGAATGCTGGAACGAGCGACTGGTTCGAAGCAAAAGCTTCTGAGGTGACTGCTGTGTTGGATGAGAAACGGTCAGCATTCTTGAAGTTCAAAGCTATGCCAACAGATTAAAACTTACGACTTTTAAGGGCAGCTAGAAATAAGATCCAACAGACTGCAATACGATGTGTATCCTCCGTATCCAAAAAGCTGCGGATATTGGAAATTTTCGTGGTATGTATAATGAGATCCAAAGAGCCATTGGTCATAACAAACGGCTCCCATTAAGTCTGTATCTGGTAACCCGATTGTTGACGAAACCCAGCAGATGGAAAGATGGGTAAAGCACGACTCATCTCTTTACTATAGGGACAGTGCGGTTTACCGCATGTACTTGAAAATGTTGAGCGGTTGCCAACCATTGAACATCTTGATACTCCCCCTACTCTTGATGAGCTCAATAGGGCAATTGACCGCTTAGCGAATGTAATGACCCTGGTGACGACGGAATTCCACTTTAGCTCATCAAATGCTGTAGAACAGCTTTATTACAGGCTCATCACCATTTGCTTCTTCAGTGCTGGCAGGATGAGTGTGTCCACAAGAGATGCGAGACACAAAGATCAACACGTTATTTAAGAAAAAGGGTGAAAGAGGCGACTGCAACAATTACAGAGAAATCTCCCTTCCGAATGTTGTAGGAAAATTGTTTGCTAAAGTCTTCCAGGCTGAAAGTTATGGCTGATAGAGTTTACTCGGAATCACAATGTGGCTTCCGCGAGGGAAGATAAACCGTTGACATTATCTTGTCCCTGAGAAAAATTCAAGAAAAGTGTCAGGAACAGCGTGGGCCATTATACGCTGTTTGTTTCGATTTAACAAAGGTATTCGACTACGTCAGCAGGGAGGGTCTTTTCAAAATGCTTGATCGGATAGGCTGCCCCCAAAGATTGCTTCAAGTCGTTCCCTTCGTATGAAGGGCTCAGTCCATTTTAACTGTTTCAGTTCAGAAGCCCTTGAATTTCGCCGAGGCGTAAAACAAGGGTGTGTTCTTGCTCCCACGCTGTTCGGCATTATCTTTGCTCTGCATCTGAAGCACACTTTTAGGACGAGAACAGAAGGCATTTACCAACGAACGCGAAGTGATGGCAAGTTTTTCAACCTCTCCACCCTTCACCTCTTTCAACGCCTCCAGTCGCTAATGGATTGTTTTTCGTCGGCATGCGAAGACTTTGGGCTAACAATCAGTATAAACAAGACGAATTCCTTTGTCAATGGATTGTATCGCCTCCGAACATCACTGTTGGACACTGTCAGCTTGAACCAGTACATCATTGCACATATCTTGGTTCAACCATTACGGATCACCTCTCGCTAGACACGGAGATTGATTTGCGGATTGGCAGAGCGGCTGCCATTTTGTCCCGATTGAACTCTCGTGTTTGGGGCAACCGCTAGTTGACTGCAAAGACAAAGATGATGGTATACAACGCGTGCGTACTAAGTGCTTTACTGTAAGGCAGTAAAACCTGGACCACCCACGCAAGACACGAATGGAAGCTGAATGCATCCGTCGTACCTTGAACATAACTTGGATGAACAAAGTGACTAATGCTGAAGTGCTTTCAAAAGCTGGTCTACAGAGCATGTTCACCATACTACGACAGCGCCGCCTGCGATGGCTTGGCCACGTCTACAGAATGGAAAATGTTCGTATTCCGAAAGAACTACTCTATGGTGAGTGACAATCAGGAAATCGGCAATTGATCATCTGGGGTACAAAGACGTTTGCAAAAGAGACGTGAAAGCACTTGGCATTGACCCCGCGAGTTGAGAAGAAGTTGCTCTTGACCGCTCACATTGGAGGCATTGTGTAAAGCGTCGTCTGCAAGCTGGAGAAGAACAGATACAGCTCTTGGCTGCTGAACTCAGATTACGCCGCCGGCGTGAAACTGGCGCCTAACGACCGAGTTCTGCCTATCGCTGTCTATCGGACTGTGTAGTGATTCGAAAAGCTGTGAAACATTAAAATTCATGCGATTATGATGTTCATTTATGGTCGACATCGACCGAAGGAGGCTAACAACAACAACATAGTGTCGGCTGAATTTGCTTTTGACGCGTCAACTACTGATTAACTTGGTGATGTTTCTATTGGACCTTGAGTTGCATCTATCTATCCAATAAGAAGTTTCGAGGCGCTTAGTCTAATTTCTCGTGGCATCCATCTGTGGCCATTCTCACAATGAGTTTGACCAGGTTCAACATATATTTACGCAAGAATCTTATTTTAGTGGGATTAGGACCGATACTCTTATAATTAGTACAGGAAAACAAAATAAAGTTCATGTTCGAATCTTTTTGAAACGATCTGTGAGTTCTCGTCTATCTTCAGTTTCAGAAAGTTCGTTCCATTGCGAGTCATGGCTTATGTGGTCCCTCTGTCAACGCTTCAAGATTCAAGTTTCAAGAATTTATAGTATAAAAAAAGCTCGTAGCTGTACAACACCACAGGATATTCGTATAAGGACAATAAATATAGATACAAAATAAATTGTGTAATTAGGAAAATTTGTAGTGACAAAAATGTCATGTATTGTCGCGGTATGATGAAAAAAATCTATATTCGTTTGGAAAAAGATCATGTTATGTAAACGGGATGTAGGGTGGAATTACTACGCATAAATATATCCAATTTGTTCCTGAAAATCCTTTCACTAGGTGATTGGACAACATCTGACGGTAAGAGTTCCATAAGAAACAAACGCGC
This sequence comes from Atriophallophorus winterbourni, assembly GCA_013407085.1. Lineage (NCBI taxonomy): Eukaryota > Metazoa > Platyhelminthes > Trematoda > Plagiorchiida > Microphallidae > Atriophallophorus > Atriophallophorus winterbourni. Next base: position 16,850 of record JACCGJ010005727.1, read on the forward strand.
ACCGAATAGAAGAACCGACGGCAGTTCCGGTGGGAATGTGGAATATCAAATGCCAATGGGTGAGTACGTGTGGCATGGCTTGACCGGAGGCGAAATAGATGCTTCAGAGGGTGCGCCTTGGAGTTCATTATTTTGTAGGTTAGTATTAGATCGAATCGAACCCTTCTGCGAAGCAGTGTATCCAAATTAAGCTGCTCAAGTCGATTCTCATATGGTAGGTTGCGGAGGCAGCCAACCATTTTGGTTGCTCTGTGATAAATCCTCTCGAGCAGCTTGATGTCCTTTTGTAGCCACGGTGACCAAGCTTGCACTGAGTAATCCATCACCGGGTTAATATACATCCAAATCGCTTTGTAGGCGCAAACAGTCCACGATTGACGTGATTCGCATCCAAACCTTAACATCATCCGCAATGAGAACAATTTTGGCTGTGACAATTTTCGGAAGGTCGTTGATGTATACCAAAAAGAGAAGCGGACCAAGAACCGAACCTTGTGGGACACCGCTAGTGGCTTCGATTTCCCCAGACATCACACCATCGATACGTACAGTTGCCTTGCGATCAAGAAGGTAACTTCTCAGCCATGTAAGAAGGCACCCATTAATACCAACATCGTGCAGCTTGCTCAGGAGTATGGAATGGTCCACGCGATCAAACGCCTTTGATATGTCCAAGTAACACGCATGCACGCAACCACCATTATCCACTGCCTGCGTCCAGTCATCCAGTGTCTCCAGTAGGTTAGTCAAGCAAGAACGAGACTTTCTAAATCCATGTTGCTCTCTGGACAACAAGTTTTGGGCTTCGAGATGACTCACAATTCTTTCGCACACAATTCGCTCCATAAATTTTGAGAATTCTGGAAGGAGTGTAACAGGGCGGTAATTTGTTGAATCAGAACGAGTTTCACCTTTATAGATGGGTGTTATGGGCTGAATCTGTATGAGCGATTAACTCAGGGCCAATTTATTTACCCAGCAAACCACCCCATTCAGAGCAATCGATTTCTGAGTACTGCAAAGATAATCAAACACAATCACGGAATGGAAACTAAGACCCAGCGGAGCCTTGAATCCGATCGCTTCAAAAGATTGTTCTTCCAAGGTTAACACCAAATCCAAGACGGGGGGCGGTCAGAACCTCTTCTCTTAGTGCGTTCATGGTCATGGTTGTATAAAGGGACTGAATTTAATACCTCTCTAAAT
>JACCGJ010005728.1:0-17235 GCA_013407085.1 Atriophallophorus winterbourni
GAGAGAGAGAGAGACCTAGGTCAACCGTTTTACTCGTTAACTTTTGGCTGTAGCCATTCTTGATACCAGTGAAGAAATGGTTGTCAAATATTGCGTTCAACATTGCATCACAAATTTCCGAGTACAGAACACCATTACACATGTTGTTAATTTCAGTTAACGCTTTTTCAATGAATGAATGGAACGCTATGTATGAAGCACATAGAAACTACAGAATACCACCTTTTCTTAAATGGCGTAGTCGAACGATTTCACCGGCAACTCAAAGCATCGATCATGAGTCACGGAACTCAGAGTGTTGGTTCCGAGACATTGCACTTGGTGCTTTTTGAATCGATACCAAATTTAAAGAAATCCTGGGTTACTCAGCTGCTGAAATGATGTACTGGAGTACGCCTAAACCACCTAACGAATTCCTAACATCCTCTGATTAACCATTAGATATTACAGCTCCGCAATATGCCAGTACCATTAGCAGCTTCATGAAATGATTTTCAGCTATCTCAAATCGCCAACACGCTGAACAGTTCTACATTCCAGCTGACTTGTCTACCTGCGACATTGTTTTTGTGCGTGCCGATCATGTTCGACGACCACTTTAGCCACAATACACTATCTCGTACTAGTTCCTCAGCAGGTATGCCAAGCACTTTGTTATTGACTGGAATGGACAGATAAACACATTCTGTTCGTAGGGTACACTTTCCTTTAAAGTTTGATGATTTCGCAAAATAATGCTTTTTCAAGCGTCTTTTCCTGACGTTCGAGGATGAATACTATGGCGTTTACTGTAAAAAAGTTTGTTTATTTCAATCACTGTATACTGTTTGACTTTGTACGCCGTTTTTGCGAATACATATTTCCTGCCGCTTAGAGTTTCTATTCTCTTGTCATTTGATATCCATAATGCATGTTCGGAATTCTGAATGCTGGTTGTGGGAATATCGTTCGCGTGATCTACAAGAACTGAAACATATTCAAGCCGTGCCTTTTTCTCTGAACTCAGTGGTTGTATGTTTGATAATACTTTGACGTCTTGACTGAATCTGTCAATCAACCATGCAGGGAAATCGCTTCACAATTAGATCGAAAAATAATTGAGTGATTACTTTTTTATTTTCACATATATAATGCACATTTCTCGTAGTCTGAACCACCATAACTTCCACTGTCGCTCAGAAATGTATTTGGAAAAACAAATTGGGTGAACTCTTCTTGCAGCTTCCTAATCGTTTCCGAACTGTCATGTTGATGAGTGGAAATATCCTAGGTCATTTACTGTGTGAATCCACCGGTTGGAGATAAAATGTTCCTGTAGTGATTCATTAACTCAACTTCCCTTCGTATACATATTTCATGTCTCCAATTTTCTATATTAGCTATTGTACATCTTTTCAAACAGGCCTTCTCCTCTTTTATTCTTTAAACTTTTGTGTCTATATCACACTACAATTTAGTCTTCTATGGACATATATCAGACTTCTTGAAATGCTAGTTAACTATAAGTTCATGAATCGATGAACAACAATCGATGAAAAAAGACTATTCGCCAGCGACTCCTGGAACATGATTCTATAATCCTAGGTAATACATTCACGTATGCCAGAACACTTGAAGCGGCAGTGATTCAATCGTTGTCTTTAACACTCACATATGTACCCACCGACAATAATATTTACCATACATTTGAATTCAACTGACTATCCGGTCTATTTCAGCCCCCACAACTTAGCGTTTTTTAAAGCCTCGGACTCAGTGCCTTGCAAGTAATTCCACCTGCAACAACAGTAGTAAAATTTGACATTTTCAGCTTGTGTTAGTCGGCTTCCGTTTCCAAGCAGGTCGCGTGATCATCTCCTAGGATTACATTAAACTCAGTGATAACCGACGTTGCTACTTCTCTGACACGTGCTGTAATTTTAGTTTCTGCAAATGGCATTGCATTTAGCGCTTTTGATCGTTATCGGCAGTTTGGACAGCTATATTATAGTAGGTATCATCCGTTTTATTACTGGAAAGTATATCAATCTTGTGCAAATATGATAATGGCCTCTAAGATTCTGTTGTGTTAGAATAAACGACATTGTGCTATATATTTGAATTATCGTAATTTGACCTAAAAACTCCGCCAAGGACGGTCCCAAGCCCGTCTCAGAAAGGAGGAGGGTTGGGCTTAGGGCTAGCAACCCTGTCCAGCAAAACCTACATTGCTACGAAAACGATGACAACAGATCCGTGGTTCGGTCGTGTCTGCAGGATGGATCCCAGTTCGCATACGAAGGTAGCCATGCACTGGCATCCGCAAGGTAAACGAAAAAGGGGACGGCCCAACGAAAAAGGGGACGGCTCAAGGAAACTTGGCGCAGAACTTTGGAACGCGAACTACACGCATAAGGATTCACGGTGCAGACGGCAACGGAAGCAGCGACAGTTTGGAACCACTGGCGTGAAGTTGTCTTCGCCTCATGTGCCACCCGGCACGGAGAGGACTGAATGAAATTTGACCTAAAATTATTTTAAGCTTTCAATACTGTCTCAGTTATGTTTCGATGTCATTCTCATTCAATATTTCTTGATAGAACATAATGAAGTTAAAATATGCTTCGATGATTCGAAACCAACACTATTGTTACTTGCGTTGAATGCTGTTTGTGTTAAACTGCCAACATTGCTTGGTTCACTTTCACCGAAATGCTTTCAAACACAACGAAACCCAGACGTTTGACAACTGCGGATCAGAGATTTATGAAAAAAGAAATCGAGAGGTTCCTTGGTGATACTATTAAGGAACCTTTCCGATATCCATTCAGTGCCAAGGTTTTCAAATGTTTTAACGAAAATCACAAACACAGGATGGTGATGGATTACAGCCGTACTATAAATCGCTTTCTGCAACCCAACGCGTACGCTTCGTCACGAATCGACGAAATGATCGAAAAGATTGCTCACTACAAAGCAATCTCACGGTTGATTTAAAATGTGCATAACATCAAGTCCTTATCCATGATGAAGAGAAACTTAAGAAGCATTTAAGGCGTGCGTTAAACTGTACCAGTTCCATAGTTTACCGTTAAGGGTAACTGATGATGTTGCAGAGCATAATTAATGCTATCATTAACGATGCACATTTGGCTGTTGTTTCTGTTCACGTTCATAATGTCACTGTTTGTGGTCGTGAGGAAAACACCACATGATAAAAACTACTCTCAATTTTTGAAAATCGCAAAAGACTTATTTACTTTTGCAAGTTTCAACACAAATTTTCCTGCGTGTGCAATATACCTAGCGATCGAAAATATCGTTCTTGTACGGATACTGTTGAAAGAAATCACAAAATTTTGATTGATAATTTTTTCAACTCTGTTCGCTCGATTTATTCAACATTTTTTCGCTTTTGCCTCTTTAATCTCTACACGCCGGTCTAACACATTTACTTCACCGGTAGCTATCGATCAATAAACAACTGCATCCCTAAGTGCACTGACTCATCACTCGCTGGATTGTAACAAAGACACGAAGGATGACCTTGATGCCCCAGTCAAAGAAAGCAGCAATTATTGCGTGTGAAATATGCAACAAAATATTAGAAACTAGATCTCAAGTAGTTAAAAGTTTTAGCTAATTTGATTAAATGCATACCAATTGTGATAAAGCCCTAATGCAGTAATGGGTATCGTTTGTTACCTATGTTGATTTTTCCGGCGTTTGCTCTGTATGTAGTTCATGTCGAAGTAAACTACCTAGCGTTACACCTACAAATGATTTTCATGAGGCAAAAGTGAAATTTCGAATGGAGATTTTGTTAAATTGTTATCGAAAACTTTAGAAAACACTTGAACCCTTTTTGTTAGATACATTGGGCAACGCAATTCAACCCGAAATAGAGTGGACAAAATACGTCAAAACCTACTCCTTTAGCTGAGCGCTGTGACTGCTTATCCGGATGTAATAAAATGGACGTAGCAAACCATGTTTACCTCGGTCATCATCAGATCGGATAGCAAATACATTGGCAGGGACTCCCACCGTATAGTTGCGGTAAACTATAATAAACCAACAATTTCCGAGATGGTGCCTAATGCAGATAAGTGTTTGACGGGAGCACTGACACCTGGAATTCACGAATTAAAGTAAATGTTCCGAGCAAAAACTAATCACATCGAAAGAAACCAAAATATTCCATAAAGCACGAAAAGACTGTGAGCGTAATCTGCACCAATATTACCGATTCAGGAATAAAAGCTATTTCAAGCAAGGCAAAAACATAAGCTTAAGAATTGGTTAGATTTTGCAATCAAATTGGATCAGATCATATACACCCGGCGTCGGTAACTCGACTCGCTATTATCGTGAGTCCCCTTATCAAGTTAAACCACGTTTGCATGTGATAACTTTTGCAGAAGAAAGAATCATTGAAATTTTACTACGAAACTCGTATTTGCTTGGAATAAAAAGTGACTCACATCACCATATATATGTTGACGTACCTTAGTGGGAAAGTCAACGAACACAAAATGTCGGTATCAAGAAGAATCAATGAGTATTATTTTTCTGGAGGTTCCAGAAAATTAAGGGGCCATAACGGTTTACGAAAGAAAAGAGAACGGTGGTAAACTGCGGTCATTTATTGTCGAGACAATCAATTTCCCAAATTCTGTAATTTCCGACACGCAGAGAAAACTTTGTTTGCAGAACTATCAAGGATAAACTAAATCCAGTTTAAGTTATTATTTGTCAAGTGGCATGGCAGAACTGAACGAAAACCGATTACCTGAAAACGTTATATTTTGCACTTCCATAGTCGTTGCTGTGGTCAAAATGCTGCGTTCCATTGCGAAATTAGTGGAAATATTTTAACTCGATTCAAAACACAAGAAAAGTCAGACGTCTACAGCGTTGGACCAATAAATACTCTTACTGACTCATTTTACAAGATAAAAGCTCACTGAAGTGCCTCCATACGAATGCTAAAAGTTTGTTCAGTATATTTGCTAAACTAACGGAGCTGTGCAAACTATTCTGACCCAACCTCCACCCTGTTACTTAAAACTGGTCTCAATCTTGTATGCCGGGATGTGTCAAAGGCTCTGATATCCCTTAACCGTGATCTTGCCTCTCTATCTAGCTGGGGATCACAATGGGGATTAGAATTTTCTGCTTTCAAGACACAATATATGGGATTACGTTGTTCAATCCTTTCTAACACACTCACGATAAATGGCTCATGCATAAAACCTTCTGCAGAAATAAGGGGCCTTGGATTAAGATACTCCTCTTCTCTCAATTTCAATGAACAAGCTAGACATCTCATCGCGAGAGCAAGACAAAACTTTGGCTTAATTATCCATAAATTCCTCTTACGCGAGAGTAAAATAGCATTGTATAAGATGAAGGTCCTACTAATTCTCGATTATTGTAATATCATTTATTCTCACATGGGTAGGCGCGATTGTTTTCTTTTAGAGAGACTTCAACGTACTTTCAGAAAAATAATTCCGGGCTATTCTAACCCCCTGCCTAATCTTGAAAGATGTAATTTGCTGAATGTCGAACCACTATGGCTACGCAGAATTCGCCTGAATCTGCTTCTTTTCTTTCGAAACATTACCCAGCAACGAATTAAGCTTCAGTTTGGCATTGGCTTTCACAATTATATTCGTTATGATCTGCACAATCGAACAAAGCTGTTGATTATCCCCATGTCTCGCACTAAAGTCAGACGTAACTTCTTTTTAATTAGATATGCACAACTTTGGATTTCTCTTCCTCTTCATTTCCGTATGTGCACAACGACAGGAAAATTGAAAACGCTTTTAAAAACTGTTACCGTTCACTTACTATCCCAAATCCTTAAGATAAACTCTTCTCTAGATATTCTATACTCTCATGGGATCCCAGGTTTCTAATTCCACATCTTCTCATGATGTCTTATGGTATTCTCTGGATAACTGGCCATTCAAGTGTCAGGTTACCGGACCCTAGATATGTTGCTACACATCTTCATCGTAACCGTGCGTTTTATAATCATTTTTACCATATGACCATATCCTTAACCGTTATCTGCTTATATATTTGCATATATTAGTATATCATGAGGTCAGATAGTATTTTCTGGATAACTGGCCATTCAAGTGTCAGGTTACCGGACCCTAGAAATGCTTTTACACTAATTAATCCAACATTGCCTTCAATAACATTTTCTATACACCATTTTGTATATAACTGTCTTTTATTTCTCATGAGGCCTAGAAATGTCTCATTTTTCATTTTAACGTGCAAAATATTAAAAATCTACCAAAAATGGAAAAAACGTGAAAATTAAAAAAATATGTTTTTTAATTCGAAGTAATTCAAAGTTTTAATGGTCCAAAAAGTAAATACTTTACAGTAACCAAAGATTAAAGATATAGAAAATTCATAAAAACAACACAAATGTTTTATACACATGGAAATTCAGCACGTGTATTCGGGTGCAAGGTTGGGTTTGGTCAACATATACTTGTCAAGTTCAGCCTTGAACATGTTCAGGCTTGTTGTGCAAATGATAATAATAATAATAATAATAACAATAATAATACTATATTTTTGGTAAACCAAGGCATGCAAAGCATGATCAGGTTATCAATGTGTACAAAATAAATAAATTGTAAAATGACCTTATCAAGCGGAATTTTTGAACATTTTGCTGATTAATAAAGGATGGTAAATTTACAAGGGTAAGAAAGTTAAATTTTTCGCGCAATGTCACACAGTGATGAAGTTTCATCTAGATTGCCTCGAAATAATCAAATGAAGGGGATGCGATCAATTCTGGAGCAGGGATTGAAAGAAAGAAAATAAAAGACAAAAGAATTATAAAAGAAATGGTGCGCATGAAGATTTAATTGTCACAGTAAAAATGAATTTACGAAATAAAGAAAGTTTTTTTTATAAATATATAAATTGACTTCTTGGGAATGTTGGTGGATGTGATTGAAGAAAAGTATATAAAAAACCGAAGTTGAATTGAAAAAAAATATAGAAAATGAAGGGGATGAGGAGAGAATGTGGTTTAAATTGCATGAGGTTTGGGCCAGTTGTACGATCCAGAAAGTTGAAGAATTGTCGGAAATAGGGAAACCAAAACTGTTCGCCAGTAGGGCTTTCGGTCCATATAGAAGAATCAGTCGTATGCGGAAGGAGCAAGGGCCAGTGTCGGAGTTGGTTTGGGAGTCGGAGACACTGGAACACAATTAAAGATATTCTCTTCACCATCATGGTGAGAGGTTATCAAAGAGAAATAGTAAATCGATTATAAACGATAAAAAAGATCAAAAAACAGTATTTTTTGCATTTTTAGCGTTTTTTTTCATTTTTTTTGTTTTTTAGTAAATATATTATGACAAACCATATTTTCATATATAAATGGGTTAAATATAAGCAGATCACGGTAAGGATATGGTCATATGGTGAAAATGATTAAAAAATATGTGTGGGCAGGGAGTTTCTTAGAAAACAGACTCTGACAGCAAAGAAAACCCTTCGACAATTTGATCTGGAGAGTGGAATAATTAACTTGTATCCATGCGATCTGCTACCACGTGCTTCTTGCCGATGAAACAGGTGTTCAAGTGGGTGATCCACTGTATGCAGAATGTTGAAAAGCAGGATCAAGTCACCCATGAGACGACGGTACGAAAAGTCAAAGAGGTTTAGTGTTGCAATCCGCTCCTCGTATGGCCTGTTGTATAGCCCGGTCACCAGTTTTGTAGCGCGGTGGTATACCCGTTGAAGCAAGGTCATGTCCTTTTGTAACCATGGGGACCATGCTTGAACAGCATACTCCATTGTTGGTCTGATATAGGTGTTAATTATACGTGGGAGTATCTGCTTTGAGAAACGACCAAAGATCCTTTTGAGCAATGCTAAGATTTGGCAGGACTTTTTGTATACAACAGAACAGTGCCGTGAAGACTTCAGGTTACTGCTAATCCACACGCCCAGGTCTTTCTCTTCAGTAACCCATGAAAGTTGCTGAGATCCCAAAGAGTATGAGAATTCGAATGATTTACCGACGTTCAACATTTTACATTTTTGGATGTTGAACGGTAAGCAGTTCCGCAAGGACCAATTATGAAGTGCTTCGTGATCTTTTTGGAGAATTTCGCAATCTTCTATGGTGCGTATGCTAGTCCAGACTTTGATGTCATCCGCAAATAAAATGATTTTTCTGCGTACGATTTCAGGTGTATCATTCGCGTACACGAGGAAGAGTATTGGCCCCAAGACCGAGCATTGAGGTACGCCACTTGTAACTTCTACTGGGCTTGATAGTGCCCCATCAACTCTAACCCTTATAACTCTACCAGTCAAGTAGTCCTTTATCCAGGCCAATAATCTACCGCATACCCCGAGCTGCTCCAATTTTTGTAGCAGTATGCTGTGGTTAACACGATCAAAAGCTTTAGACATGTCCAAGTAACACGCATGGATAGGGCATCCATCATCCACGGCTCGAGTCCAATTATCAAGAGTTATGAGAAGATTGGTGAGACAGGAGTGTCTTGTCCTGAATCCGTGCTGTGCGATGGAAAGAAGCTTATTTTTCCAAGTGTTTGATAAGTTCGTCGGCCACAAGTTGTTCGAGAACTTTAGAGACCACTGGCAACAACGTGACTGGTCTGTAGTTAAACACATCAGATCTGTTCCCTCCTTTGTATATCGGAGTGATTAGTCCACATTTCCAGTCATTAGCAGCCGTGCTACAACTCGAGGACAGGTTGAAAAAGTCAAAAAGTGGTGAGAATAGAGCATGGGCGCATTCCTTCAGGATGAATGGTGTTATTTCATCAGCACCCGGGGATTTTTTTGTATTCAACCCGCGTAGCTTTACCAGGACACTTTCGGGTTTCACAACGATTTCGTGTATTGTATTCTGCGACCTGAATGCAGGTATATCGTAGGATACGCGCTCGTTAGGGTAGAACACTCTAGAGTAAAATTGAGCGAGTTCGTTAGCGGCTTCGAGAGCTGTGGATGTAGTTCCAGTCGTAGTAAGTAAAGCGAAAACACCTGGCTTTACCCTGGCCTTTCTGTTCACGATCTGGAAGAGGAGCTTCGGATTTCGTTCAATTTTATCCATCAGATTCATTTGATACTTTTCTTTATCCTTCTGGACAAGTGTAGTAACTTTGTTTCTCAACTAACGGTAAGATTCCCAAGATTCAGGTGTTGAATGCAGTATGTGGCTTCTCCACGCACAGTTTCTCACCTTTATCCATTTCCGTGTTCGACTCCTGATCACGAATTTGAATCCTTTTTTCAGTTGTTTTGAAACATATTTTGAGTGAAGTTCTATTTTTCGGTTGATTTTCTGAAGTATCGATGACCAGCATTGTTGGACATCAGTGCTAATCGGTGCCCAGTCGGTGACTTCTTGAAGAGACATTGATAATGCAACCGTATCGATTTTTCTCATCAACTTCTGAGCATCACTTGCTCTTATCGCTTCAGATATATAGTCGAAAACAATGACTACATGATCACTCTTTCCAAGAGGTGCTTAATAACGGATATCCTCGATGACATTTTCCTCGCTAGTCAAAACAAGATCGAGAATGGACGGTGTGTTTGTGCCTCTGAAGCGAGTGCTGCTTGAGATGTGGTTGAATAAAGGAATTTCGTTGAACATTTTGTAGAATAGATGATCAAGAGAGTTCACCGGTGGAATCTCGCTTTCTAGTAAATTCGGGAGATTAAAGTCACCCATGATCAGGACGTTGTTTTGATATCTGGAAACAACCAGCTGAGTTTCCTCTATTAAACTAGCATTGTATGCTTCGTCTGCTGACGGTGGTCGGTAAATCACACCAACAACACATTTTTCACCTGTTGCTAATTCAAGTGAACACCAAAGTGTATCTCCCAGTATCAAATCATTATCCGTGATTTCTCTGAACGTGAGGTGTTGATCATAGTAAATAGCAACACCTCCTCCTTCACGATCCATTGGAGTACGATGAAAAGGAACATGTTTGGGATGGAAATTTCCTCCTCAACTAATTGCTGATTGAACCAAGTTTCCGTTACGGCTATCAGGAGTGGTGAATATTTTTGACGAAGCTCGATTAGTTCGGGTAACTTATTCATCAAGCATTGTGCGTTGGTGTATATACATTTGATGGTAGATCTTGATAAACGTGTTGGATGATGAGTATTTGAGCATGTAAGTTGAGTACGTGTCAAAGATGGTGGGCCTCGTGTTAATGGGTATATTACATCACCGACTCCGATAGAGTCGGTCGACATCCGTTTTTTGGAGCAGGAATCCCGGCATCACTGTGCTCAGTACCAACGGGTCCGGCAACTTCCACGATAGAGCAGGTGTTTCAGGTGTTTACTGACAATTTTGATCTCTCGTGGAACTTTGTATCGATACTGTTTCCAGTTGTTAAGCACGGTGTTAACCATAGTGGTGGTCAAAAGTGTCAGTTTAAGGGGTCGTGGACCATTACCTTCGTAATTGGATGACTTTGGGATTCGGAACGTATCGATAACCGTTACATTGGTGGTTTGGATAGCATTACTGATAAATCTCCACTGTTGTAGGTCGTGGTTGGATTTACACTTTGTATCTGTATCTGAACTGGTGGCATCTTCTGGGACATTTAAGAGAAGAAGGGTGCGCTTGTTACGATCGTTTGCTTTATTTGGGTTACCTTTCGGTGGCGATTTTGCCCGTTCCGACCATGGCACATCAACAAATACACGAGATGTATTTTCCATGTCGTCTCGTAGCAAGTATGTCGACAGAAATACATCTTCGAAATCCTTCTCATTTTGCACTATTACCTTGAGCAACCGCGGCTTATCTTGGTGTAGCTCTTTGGGAGGACGACTCAAGCGAATCAACGAAACCGGGTGGATCGCTTTGAGATTCATGCGAGTGCACAGTTTCAACCATTCAGTCAAATCATTCTGATGTCTATTCTAAAATAACGTCTCAGTCGACTCTGGCACGTTGGTGCAGATAACACTAAGATAAATTCCTTTTGAGGCAACTTTCGCTAATGGGGCCTTCGATGTGAACGTTTTCGGCTTTAAGACTGTTTTAGCACTCTGCTGGGTGCTGTGCTGCAAGAATTCAACCTTTTCCATTGATTGGTTTGGTGGTAAAGTTGAGTATGATGGATTATCTAGGGGCTCTTCCGCAGTAACGACGGGTAACGACGGTGTCTTTATGACGTTTATTATCAGTTCATTTAGTTTTTGTATACTAGATTCCATGCCATTTAGACGCGTCTCAATATCATAATCAGGGGTTTTCGCCGTCGAGGCTGACGGTGTTGATTTGGCCTTGCAAAGCAGACAAACATAACAGACACCAGGACAATCATCTCCATTAATAATCGATACTAAATCCGAGGTCAGTGATTTGTCGCATTTAGCATGAACTTCCGACAAACAATCGTAACACGTGACAGACTTTGCCTTAGGACTTACCGACTTTCAGCAAACCGTGCACATGCATCCCGGTGCGCTTTGTATCGTTTTCGGGGTCATCCGGTCAGGGTTGTGTGCACTACTGTTCAGTTGTGTGTGCACAGGCAGTGGTTCTGTCGAGCGATCGATGATGAATATGGTGAGCGCGACGAAAAGCGTCGCTCACTAATAAGAGCAAAGTCAGAATTGATTCCGGCGATGCGCTTCGGTAGTTGCTCTCACAACGTTGAATATATAATCAGTCGACGGCGAAGAATAAGATATCTCCGATGACGTTAATCCCTTTGAGGGCTTGAAACGTATAAACAGAGTTGCACGCGTATATCCAATATGGGAAAATCACGATAAATCCGAATTTGCTCGTATTACGAATATTGCTACGAGAGTGGTATATCCAGAAAGCTGAATTCGAGAGGAGTCCAACAAGGTATATTATGTCCACGTACGTGTAAGTGTAAGAACAGTATATCCTGATTAACAGGAGCTCAAAATAATGCGACCGCACGGCACGGAACAAACCTTGAGTGATATACTATTTCATTTTTATGACCTCTCACCGTGCTGGTGAGGAGAAAGTCTTTCATTATATTCTAGTGTCTTTGAATAACGAACCATCACTGTAATTGGCTCGAAATCTATCCGCCATATATTTTTCCGTATGCGATTCATGCTCCTGCAGTTAACGAAATTTTGGCTGGTGAACAAATTTTTGTTCGATTCGTCGACAATTCTTTAAGAGTATTGAAGCACAGCACCCTACTGCCTACTCCCTGCTATTAGCCACACCCTCTCTCATCCCCCACAATTTCTTAGATTATCCTAATCCGATGAATTTATGTTCCCTTTTCAATCTTCTAAAAACAAACCTTTCAGTAAAAACATGAATTTATGCATATGTAGGAATTATTCCCAATTGATATAATTCTTTAATAATTCCAAAAGTAAGTTTATTTCCATAAACATTTTCCATCATGATGCCGTGTGTCGTTCTGTTTAAATCAACTGAACACACACTTGCGCTTCCTACAGCGTGAACGTCTGATAACTTGCCTGGTGCCGAACCACTAATTAATTGTTTCAGATTACTGACCCAGAATATTTCTTCCCTTTTCGGTAATTCACTGCTTGTTCCATCTACGACGAGCAATTACCCCGCTGAAGAAATAACACGGGTCAAATACATTGTTAGCAATAATCCGAGTGGACCACACAAGGATTTCGTAAGTCTGTTGTTGACATAGTGTATTCTTCTCTTGCATAAATATAATTATATATATTTATACATAATTTCATACGCTTATATTAATTCACAACACTTGTAACAATTCTCATTAACGTAACGCTCGGCTTATCCGCTACAAACTGGTGAGCCCGTTTTCAATTTTTTTCCTTCATTTTATATTCATCATGTCGTCCGGCGACGAAGCCGCCATTAACTCTAATGTCAGATTGCCCCCTTTCGGGATGTCAAACCCGAGAGTGTGGTTTGTTTTGGTCGAAGCTCAGTTCGAGAGCTATCGCATCAAATCACAAGATATGAAGTTTGCTAAGGTCACCGCCAACCTTCCTACGGAGGTTGCATCCGAAGTGATCGATGTCTTGGATCCAAAACCGTTAGACCATCCCTACGACAAACTGAAGGCTGCCATTCTTTAACGTTTCGGCACGTCCAACGCAACTCGCATGCAACAACTTCTCCAGATAACGGAGTTGGGCGATCGAAAACCTTCGCAACTGTTGCGGCATATGCGCACGCTCGCAGGCGGCAACAATGTCAGTGACGACGTGCTAATGCACTTTTGGATCAAGTGCCTGCCTGCTCACACGAGGTCTTTCGTAGCCATACAAGAAAGCGAAGCATCGTTGGAGAAATTGGCACTCGCCGCCGACAAGGTACATGAGTGCCAAACAAGCAACGCCCAAGTACATGTGGTGACCGAAGACACGCCACAAACCCCAATGGATCAACGTTTCGCTCGAATCGAGGACGCAATCGAACGTCTTGCACTGTCAATACAGACGACGTATCAACAGCGTAAACCTCAACAGCAAAAACGTCGTCCCCAAAACAACCGCGCAAACGCTTCGCGCCAGGCTGCCAACACAGGCTTCTGCAAGTACCATAAACAGTTTGGTGCTAACGCCAGGCACTGTGTGCAGCCCTGTTCCTTCCCTAACGCCAGTCAAGCTAAAGCGGGAAAAGAGCAGGCCAGCCATTAATCGCGACGGCTGCAGCTGGCCACACCGTAAGTCGCCTATTCTATATTGATGATTCCCCAACAGGTCTACGTTTACTAATTGACACAGGAGCGGAGGTGAGTGTCATTCCACCTCATAGTGCAAGCACTCGCATGGACCCAACTGGCGTCAATCTACAAGCGGCTAACGGCACACGCATCAAAACGTATGGCCAGCGGCTCCTTCTGCCAAACCTTGGTTTGGGCAGAAATCTCCCATGGACATTTATCGTCGCCGACGTTCGTCAGCCGATCATCGGAGCCGACCTTTTAACAGAGTTCGGGCTAGTAGTCGACGTTCAGCGCAAACAACTGTTGGACAACAATTCCGCAGTACGCGTCACTGGAAAAGCGACATCGATCAATTCGATCGGACTGAAACTCGCCATACCAGACGACAAGTTTGAAATGCTGCTTCAAGACTATTCGGCTATCAGCCAGCCATCGCGCTGCACGCCAGACATCCAACACGGGATTGCTCACCACATCCTCACGACCGGCCCGCCGACGAACGCAAGACCGCGACGATTGTCCCCTGACAAGCTCACCGCTGCCAAAGCGGAGTTCGAGCAACTGCTACAACTTGGGATTATTAGACCCTCTAATAGCCCATGGTCATCGCCTCTACATATGGTTTTAAAAAAATCAGGCGACTGGAAACCATGTGGTGACTACAGAGGCCTCAACAAGCTCACAGTGCCTGATAGGTATCCCATACCTCACATCCAGGATTTCTCCCTGAGCGCCTGCGGCAAGAAGATTTTTTCCAAAATCGATCTTGTGCGCGCCTATCATCAAATCCCAGTAGCAGACGCCGACGTTCCGAAGACTGCTGTCACTACACCTTTCGGTCTCTACGAGTTCCTTCGCATGCCGTTTGGACTCAGAAACGCCGCTCAAACTTTCCAGCGCTTCATCGATCAAGTCATGCGAGGTCTGCCATTCACCTTCACATACATCGATGATATTCTTGTCGCTAGTGAAAGCCACGAGCAGCATATGGATCACCTTCGACTGGTTTTTCAAAGTCTTCAGGAATACAACGTCGTAATCAACCCGGCCAAATGCCAATTTGGCCGACCAGCCCTAGAAATCCTTGGACACACAATCGATTCTCGTGGAATCACTGCCATTCCTCAAAAATCTCAGCGATTGAGACTACCCACTCCAACGGCTCTGCTCGTCGCGCCAGCTACTCGATCCGGGATTCCATTAACGTTTACGAGCAGATTCAATACCAAATTGCGCGACAAATGCAGACGTCAACTGATCTTTGCAGGGAATAGCCAAAGAAGTTCAAATGACAACTGAAGCCTATCGCCGAGTTTCCAATTAGTCAAAAAATCCCTCAGCACGCTCCTTTGCTGGCTCATCCTCCACGGACAGGTAAAGTGAGCGTGTGCTCAACAGACGCTTCTCAAGTGGCTGTCGGTGCCGTTCTACAACAAGTCATTGACGACGAGTGCGCACCACTCTCCTTCTTTTCACGAAAGCTGCAACCGGCGCAAACCAGGTATTCTACCTTCAGCCGAGAACTACTTGCGATGTACCTCGCAGTAAAGCACTTTCGACACATCCTGGAAGGACGTCAATTCACCATCTACACAGACCACAAGCCCTTGATCCACGCCTTCAGCGCTGCCGCCGACCGCTACTCGCCTCTGGAAACTCGCCACTTGGACTACCTCGCGCAGTTCACCACTGGCGTAAGGTACATCGAGAGACCCAGCAACGTCGAGGCAGATGCTTTATCACGCGCATCTATTTCCCAGATCGCGAAGATTGATTTAGAGGAAATCGACGCCCTGCAAGAGGACGACCCGAAATTTTCAAAAATCACTTCTGAAGCTTAACTGCAGTTTGCTCTCTTACCAGTGCCAGGCAGTCGAATACGTATCCATTGTGATACATCGACAGGCAATCCACGTCCCATTGTACCAAAGGATTACAGACGACGGATTTTCGAGTACCTGCACGGAATATCCCACCCGAGAAAACGCGCAACCACTAAACTCATCACAGACCGCTAGCTTGGCATGGCATGCGGAACGACATTCGTTGTTGGGCACAACAGTGTTTTGCCTGCCAACGTAGTAAGGTACATCGCCATACCCGCTCTATCCCTGGAAAAGTTTTACTTCAAGATGGACGCTTTCGGCATGTACATATTGATCTTGTTGGACCATTACCCTCATCCCGTGGGTGCACTTATCTTTTGACGTGCATCGATAGATTCACACGCTGGCCCCAAGCGTGCCCACTAGTGAATACATCTGCGGAAACCGTAGCTCGCACCTTCGTGTCTGGTTGGATCGCGAATTACGGTGTCCCGTCCCAGATCACAACAGACCGCGAAGCTTAGTTCACGTCCCACCTCTTCGCAGAAGTGAATCGTCTACTGGGATGCGAACATTTTCGGACGACGGCTTACCATCCATCCGCAAACGGCCTCGTTAACGATCCCATCGTCAATTGAAGGGCTGCGCTCGTCGCTACCGAATCCAGCGCATCTGGGTTGACAAACTTCCACTGATTCTCTGGCATCCGCGATACCGCAAAAGAGACTCGGTTTGCACATCCCCGATATGGTAACGGAACAACGCTGCGACTTCCCCGCCGAACTACTGAAGACCCACACCCCTGAACTGCTATTGAAAACACTCCTACGTCTCCCGGTTCCGAGCCGTCATGCAGAAATACCGTGCTCCGCCTACCCGTGTAACTTCTCGACAAGTCACGTCGACAATTATCTTCTGTCGGGCCCGTACGTATTCACGCGCGTAGACCGTGTAAAACGGCCCCTTGAAGCACCATACGACGGCCCATTCAAAGTCATCTCCCGCAGTGCCAAGTACTTCGTCATTGAACGCAACGGCCGCCCGGATTCAGTCAGCATCGACCAATTAGAGCCCGCGTACATGGAATCCGATACAGACCGAGGACTCCATACGACTGTGACTATACCTTCACAGCCAGTCCCCTTTGCTTTTCCCTCGTCTCCGTTTTAGTCGACTCCAGATACGCAGCCGATGCGCGAGGACTTGAGCATTTCACCCCCGTCCACGCCAGCAACACAACCCATGATGGAAACCCCGCTGCATTCACGGACAGCGGTGACAACCGACGACACGGACGCCCCGCGCACACGCACTGGCCGTACCGTGGCACGACCCCGTCGGTACACACCGTAGATGGATGTCGAGTATGGCTGAACAGCCACCGCTCTAGGGGGGAGTTATGTAGGAATTATTCCCAATTGATATAATTCCTTAATAATTCTAAAAGTAAGTTTATTTTCATAAACGTTTTCCATCATGATGCCGTGTGTCGTTTGTTTAAATCAACTGAACACACACTTGCGCTTCCTACAGCGTGAACGTCTGAAAACTTGCCTGGTTTCGAACCACTAATTAATAGTTTCAGATTACTGACCTAAAATATTTCTTCCATTTTCGGTAATACACTGCTTGTCCCATCTACGACGAGCAATTATCCTGCTGAAGAAATAACTGGTCAA
>JACCGJ010005729.1:0-41856 GCA_013407085.1 Atriophallophorus winterbourni
CGATCATTTGATTATAATGATTTAAACGGGTTTACTGGTTCTGTTCGCTATTACCGATGGATGAGCTTCATAGCTGGTCTATTATTCGGCTATAGATCTGGGACCACAACAAACAAGATTTAAAAGAAGTACAAATGTTCAGCAATTAAACAGGATCAACATGTTGCAATTATCAAAGTAGTTTGCTTGAAAATCGTACTAGGTTCAGTGATTTTTCAGTAACATAAATTAGAGAGGTCACAAATGATACACATTACACATTAATTTTAGAATGATTGCACCATACAAAAGAAGTAAGGCGCTTTTCAGTCCCTATGAAATACCGTCTTGTGAAATACCGTCACATGGCCTTTTATTTATTTATTCAGTAGTTTTATGCTCATTCTCTGTGGTTTGTCCAAATGACAGTGTTCATTTTCGGGGTATGAATTTCGTGCTTGCAACGTCCGTTCAACATGTACTGTTGAATCAATTAATCTATGTAACAGGTTTCACGAAATTTTATTTGACCATTATTTTCATCATTCGTATAGTGAAAATGAGTTTGGACCCCGGGATTCAATGCAGCAAAAATGAATTATCGCCACAATTGACACCAAATGAATAAGCTCTCATAGTCTACTAGTCTACCGTTGCATGATGAACAACACTAGATTGCTTTCTCTACTCGAAAGGCAGTACGGTTTTACCGCATGTACTTGGAAATGTTGAGCGGTTGCCAACCATTGAACAATTAGATACTTCCCTACTCTTGATGAGCTCAATAGGGCAATCCACCGCTTAGCGCATGGGAAGGCCCTATTGTCGACAGAATTAAAACTGAGCTCACCAAATGCTGTAGAACAGCATTATTACAGCCTCTTCACCATTGCTTCTTCAATGTTGGCAGGAGGAGTGTGTCCCGCAAGAGATGCGAGACACGAAGATTATCACGCTATTTAAGAATAAGGGTGATAGAGGAGACTGCAACAATTACAGAGGAATCTCCCTTCTGAATGTTGTAGGCAAATTGTTTGCTAAAATCTTACAGATCCGGCCACAGGTTTTAGCTGATAGAGTTTACTCCGAATCTCAGTGGCTTCCGCAGGGGATGATCACCCGTTAACATGATCTTCTCCATGAGACAACTTTAAGAAAAGTGTCGGGAACAGCGTATGCCATTATACGCTGTTTTTATTGATTTAACCATGGGATTCGACTACATCAGCAGGGAAGGTCTCTTCAAAATGCTTGATCTGATAGGCTGCCACCCATGAGTGCTCAAACTCGTTATTTCGTTTCACTCTGGCATGAAGGGTTCAGTGCATTTTAATGGTTTCAGTTCAGAAGCCATTGAAATTCGCCGAGGCATCAAACAAGGGTGTGTTCTTGCTCCCACGCTGTTCGTCATTTTCTTTGCTCTGCTTCTGAAGCATGCTCTTATTATGAGAACAGATGGCATATACCTCAGCACGTGATGTGATGACAAGCTTTTCAACCTGAACCGGTTGAGAGCACAAACCAAGGTACGGGGTGTGCAAATCCGTATCGTGCTGTTTGCCGACGATGCAGCCTTTATTGCTCACTCCCAAGAGCACCTCCAGTCGCTAATGGACTATTTTTCGTCGGCATGCAAAGACTTTAACCTAACAATCAGCATGAGCAAGACCAAAGTCCTTGGTCAAGGGATTGTATCGCCTCCAACTGTTGGAAACTGTCAGCTTGAACAAGTACATCATTTCACATATCTTGGTTCAACGATTGTGGATAACCTCTCGCTAGACACGGAGATTGATAACCGCAATGACAGAGCAGCTGTCATTTTGTTCCGATTGAACTCTCATGTTTGAGGTAACCGCAAGCTGACTGTAAAGACAAAGATGATGGTATACAGCGCGTGCGTACTAAATGCTTTATTGTACGGCAGCGAATCCCGGACCACCCACACAAGACACGAAAGGAAGCTGAATGCTTCCGATTTATGAAGCATCTGTCGTATCTTGAAAATATCATGGATGCACAAAGTGACTAATGCTGAAGTGTTTTCAAAAGCTGGTCTACAGAATATGTTCACCCTACTACAACCCCGCCTGCGGTGGCTTGGCCAAATCTACAGAACGGAAAATGGTCGTATACCAGAACATCTACTCTATAGTGAGTTACAATCAGGAAGTCGATCATTGAGCAGACCGCACTTGCGGTACAAAGACGTTTGCAAAAGAGATATGAAAGCTCTTGGCATCGACTCGTCGAGTTGGGAAGGACCGCTCATATTGAAGGCATTGTTTAAAGCATCGTCTGCAAGTTGGGGATATTGCTCTCGGCTGCTAAACGTAGATCACGCCGTCAGCGCGCAACTGACATCTTTCGAGCGAGTACTGCCTATCACTGTGAGTGCCGTGGGAGTGAATGTTCCTCCCGAATCAGAATGCCTTGCCATTCGAAAAGTTGTCGAGCATGAAGCCATTATGCGCTTGTTATGTACATCCATGGTCGATATAAACGGAATGAGGCCAAAACAGATTTGATTAAAGTAATAAGCTTCTTTCGAATGATTGTCAAACTCAGGCTTTAAAAAACGGTGAAGTTTTTACATCAACATTTAGAGCGGGTGAAACGTTACTGCTTACGCACCAAAAGTTGAAGCATCAAAAAAGACCTACAGCATTCTTCGATGAACCTTGTGTGAAATTTAATCCACCCCGATTGCAATTCGTTGAGAACAAACACCAACTTTGGTGTTAAACCATTTTGAGAGTCGATTAACGAATACAAGGGCGAACGCGCGCGAACCACTCATTGTCGCCAGATAACAAAATATATCTCTAACAAACACGTGGAAAAAGAGAAACGAAGTAAAATTAAGCAGATCAATGAACATGAAAAACGGAATAGTGTCTGTCCGTATCGTTAAGCTTAGTGAAACAAGGATGCATCACGCACAAAAATGAACGCTAAAATCGGTGGCATAGAAATAGGCATAATCACCGCCTACATCGGACGCAACCTACGCTTTTCATAGAATGGCATTATAAGGTAGTCAGCGACCGCGCGGGCGTTAAACAAACGGGGCGTAAAAAGTGAGTGGGATAATTTTTTGATGCCATGAATGTCTTGTTATGGAGAGTATATATGAACATGAAAACATGCAGGTTACAGAACCATATCAAAAAGATTCCTCGCATTGACGTGTTTAGCTAGTAAATTCAACTTAATTGAGCGTCTAGGTCTGAGACTGCGTTTTCAGCCTGGTAATTTCTGCATCTAAAAAACCAAAATTACCACTTCATGCACACTCAAAGGAAACGTGTTTTACACAAAATACGGCTATAAACATGATGAGGTCAATTAAATTGTACATTTTATAGCTGCCTTAACTACTAAATCATTTTGAGCCAAAGCCTACTTGCTATTACTAACGGTAACTTACCACGGTAAACGTTGCATGTTAGACTGTTACTACTGACTCTACTGGAAATCGTACCGCGCAAAACTTCCACCAGACGTGAAAATAAGTGTGCTCCTTTGTTACCACCCAAACAATCATCACAGTCGCAGCTTGATAGAATTATGTTACTCAAAAACCAAAAAGATCCGGCTCATAGCGAGTCGGACCAAAAACGGCATTATATGACCACTCACTCTCTAATGTTAATACGATCAAATGTACGAATGCCCAAAGTTTAGCTAACATTTTAGCTGAACTATGTGAGAAACTTTCACCCGATCTTGTTTCTGTCACAGAGACTTGATCAGGCCTTACTTGACTGACTCCGAGCTCTCGATTCACAACATGACACTAATCCGTTGCGATCGCCCAAGATCCGGCGGTGGAGATGCAGTCTACTTTAGTGATCATCCTGAACTCAGCCTTCCTGATACGATGCGGTGTTCAATGAGCCTATTCAATGGAGATGAATGTACAATCGGAATCATTTACTGCTAGCCATCATCCGAAAACTCGTTCAATGATAAATTAATCGAATCCTTACAGCACATATTAAGTCATCAGACTACTCAATTGCTGATCATGTGCGACTTTAAGCTCTCGTGTTTGTATTCAAGAAGTGAACACTCCCTGCAGTCGTTTGAATATAAATTCAAGGAGCTTATCGAACTCACTCCACTGAACAACCACGTTGGTCAGCCAACTCGCATACGGGGTCATGACCAACCTTCAACCATTGACCTTATTTTACCGTCTGAACCAACAGGGGTAAAGATTATACAATACCTAACTTAACTGGAAGAGTGAGCCCACTGTACTTGTGTTCGATTACGTATGTAGTGCGACTAAGCGACCAGACAAAAGTTTTACGTAAAATAAACTGTCAATTCTTAAATATTTGTCTCCTGGATAAACATTCAAGAGTTTGATTGCGTGGATTATGGATGGTATTACAATATATTTATAAATTATTTGAGTTCGAAACTACCAGTTTGTTATCCTGAGTAGAACTAAGAAATGGTTAGCTAGAAAAATGGAGTCCTGGGCAACTCATAAGAACCTTGGTACGGAAGCAACTTAGAAGAGATTCTGTAACATACGGAATCACGTCACGTCTCTTGTAAGAGAAGATCGCGTGCAGTTCCAATGGAACGTGCTTACGAAAACCGAAAAGAATCCTAAGCTTCTCTATAAGACAGTAAATGAGAGATCAAGGCTTAAACCAGGCGCCTTCTCCGCACAAACCCCTAACGAATTGTCTTATTCTGCTTAAGATACTGCCGATGATTTATTAGTTTTACGCACTTGTTTTCAATCACAAGCGTTTTATCGAGAATGAAGTTTTATCAAATTTGCCACATTTGGATATATTGAGTGACCGTCAACGAAAACATGGTTAGGCGGGAACTTTGTAAACTAAACGAAAAGAAGTTCCCTTGGGCGTACCAAATCACCCAAGCCATATTTCGCAGGTGTCGCATTTCTCTGACTGCTTCTCTCACGTGCTTATTCAATCTCAGCCCACATGAAGAAAAAATAATACCGCAATAGAAATATAGAATAGATTATTACTCCTGTTTCTAAAGGTGGTACAGTACAGTATAGATCGGTAACGCAAATTCAGGTAATATCGAGAGCATTTAGATAATCAAAAAAATTTAATCGCAGCACAACACGGTTTTCGGAGAAATAGTTGATGTTTATCAAACCTTCTTACTACATTCGAGGATTGGACTAAGGCACTAGACGAAGGTGACGCTGTACATGCATGCTATATCGATATTTCCAAAGCTTTCGAGAGAGTCAACAATGACATGCTAATCAAAAAGCTCAAAGCATATGTTACTGAATTGGATCGCGTTGGCAACACCCGATCTAGAAGAATAGATTTCACAAGTGGAGTTATGGAGGGCTCGGTGCGTGGACCTCTTCTGTTCTTGGTGAATATGAGTGATGTGGCGAAGGCTATTGGGTGTAATTTGATACTGTTTGCGGAGGACATTAAAATAAAGAAACGTGTTAGGACTATTAACGACTGTATGGCATTACAACGGGATCTTTGCACCTCATTTCGTCGGTCCAAGACTAGAGAGTTGCTCTTTAAATGTAAGATGATATTACCAAACGACGAATACGGAGTGACCTTATGCTGGCATTTAAAATATTACACACCAACAATAATCGCCTCAAACGTTTACTTAAGCTCAAGGACCTTGCTCGGACACGCAAACATTCAAAGGCATTAAGCATCCCACATTCTCTACTGGATATTCGTCGGAATTTTTTCTCGGTCAGAAGTTGTTTCACGCGGAACATCACGTCTGAAGAAATCATGTTCGGAATCAGTTTTCGCTTCAAGGCTCAATGAATACATGTCGAACCGTGCGGTTAGTGACTGTCCCTATTGATTCTTGAAAGTTTCTACATATTTTCTTACTCCGTATACCTCGCCACCCTGTGGGTTTTATTAACCTTATTGCTTTTTCTACCATAAACATTTCTGAGTTGTCCGCAGTTAGTCTTACATTTTAACCGGGTAGCCTCGTGATAGACAATCGGAAAAACGTTCCTAACGCAACATTCCTACCACACCCATGTGCGAAACGAAGTATAACTGAGATAGCACAGCACCCTGTCCAGAGGGTGAACTCATGAAAACTGCATTTCGCTGTAATAATCAAATCATAAGGGCCTTTGTGGCATGCAAAAGGGAAAACCTCACGATATTTGATTACGTTTCCTGTTACCGCGACCCAGGTGGTATGTCGTTAGCAATAAATCTGGTCAGCAAGAAGTAGCAGCAATCGGTCAATTTTGCTGTTGATGTTCTGCATATTAGAATCTTACATACCGAATGTTGTATTGATCACGGATCTTTGCGAATTAACCGCCATTACATAGTTCTAAATACACCATTTAATTAATCAGCGAGGTGCTGTTAAGTACAATAAGATGTCGACCATGGATCTACATTATAAGCGCATGAGTTTTTTTCATGCTCAACAGCTTTTTGAATGGATAAACAGTCCGATTCAGGAAGATCAGTCTCTCCCACGGCACTCACAGCGACAGGCAGTACTCGGACGTCAATTGCACGCTGACGGTGTAATCTACGATTAGCAGCAGAGAGTAATATCTACTTCTGTCCGGTTTGCAGGCGACGCTTTACACACTGGCTTCAAAGTGAGCGGTTAGGAGTCAGTTGTTGCCGAATCATAGGGTCAATACCAAGTGCTTTCATATCTTTGCATTACGAATACTCGATCCGTTCCAAACACAGTCCAATCGATCGCGGCTTTCATATCTCTTCTGCAAACGTCTTTGTCGGCTCAATGGTCGACTTCTGATTGAAATATATAAATCAACAAACGGGGCGATGCATCGGGGAGCAAGAACATGGATCAATCAATCATAGCGAAGATTGCATCCAACAAACGGACTGTAGAACCGACCGGACTCCAAATAGGTGCGATTTGCAGTATGACGCGATGTAATTTACAAAGTGGATTTCAAAGCATGTTTATTCGACCTCTCGACAGATATTTTGGAATTTTGAAGTAAAAATATCACCATTCAACCAAATGGCAAAGTTAACGTCTAGAGCGCTTGGATGTCGACAAAGCGAAAATCAAGCGCATCACTCCGATGCCATTTGTGTTCCGTCTACGGAACCTTAGGGTATCACCCATAGCCTTTGAAACGAGAAAAAGCTTGATTATTCGAGACATATTCGTTAAATACAAATATTCTTGCGAGAGAATCTTTATAGATATGTTAAATGCAACAACCGCTCACCCAAGATCCGTTAACAAGTTTCAGGTGTAGTGAATATAGAACAATGTTGGGCGTTCAACGGTGGAACTTTCATCAAGAAAAGCCACCCACACCGAGAAAAGTCAAGTGAAAATGTGTTATAAATCGGAACAGACGATTCGTCGCCGGATAAAGGAGTCAAACAAGCGAACATTGATCGAAAATGCTATAAAACAGAGTAGACTGAATGGTTGAAGAAGAAAAAAACAATAATGATTATCGAACAGAAAACACGAGATACTTGAAAGGGGCGAATGAAAACGCGTGGTAAAAGTTCCAAGAGAAGCTCGATCCGCAAGAACCGGGGTGCTCACATCATCGATGGTCACAAAGTGGTTCATAAGTCTCGTTTCGAACGAGCGCCATGCTAAACGAACGGCAAAATGGTTGGATGAAAAGGAAAGAAAATACTGGTTAACAGGTAGTATATAAGAGATGGATGGGCTACCAATAGAATATTACGGTAGAGAGCATAAATGGTAACAGAAAATCATTAGGACAACCGGTTCAGTCGAAAACTTCATTGGTTTATGCGAACGGTGTGCTTTAATTTCCGAAGCAATTCGTCGAACCCATCTTTTGCGGTCTCAAACGTTTGTGCAAGGTGTCAATCCGCGACACAAGTATCACGTGATGTCTCCGAAGAAGTGTACGAATCATACAATTAGCAAGATGCGGTGAGGTTTTGATAATGTTTGCACGGATGTCGAGGAAAAAATGTTATTCGAAACAAACCAACTGCAAAGCAAAACGTTTGAACAGTATAACGGCTGCATTATACCAACAGAAGGAAATCTCTGAGCTACGATGCGATCAAGTCGCCAGAAAATTCGAAGAAAACAGCAATCGTCTCACTAACACAGTGTAACACTAATGCATGTTGTTAACAATTGGCCTAAATAATAATATGAAAACTTGAAGGTTGGAGAGACATTCGGTCAGCAATAAGTTGATTGATAAATTTTGTAATTATTGCCACAACACAAAGTTCGATTATGGTAATCAACAACAACACTGTTAATAGGCATAACAAATAAGTAAACAGACTGAGCTCAAGTGGTGAAATATACGAGATTGACGTCACACACCTTGGATCGATCACTGGCAGAAGTCACCGGTCTGGACGAGGGTGTTTGTGTGCAATGCTGTGGGTTGAAGGAAGGATAGTGAGATGCTGAGGACAAAGAGACCCTGACCCCAGCGACAGGATAATGTTTTTCTACAGGATGGATACGACCGGGTGGAACTGAACCATAGACGGGCGTGTTCGTTGGTCCGGCTTGTACGGGAGTTGACTGAAAGACACTGTGTAGCTGGGAGGAAAATCCACTGGCGGCGGATTGTACGTGACGCGGAGAAGCCTGGGATTGCTTTTGTTCTCGGTCCACCTCGTACTCCTCAAGACGCTGAGTTAGTGCAAGCTTCTGCTGGATTGCAAGACGTAACAGAGAATTGACGGTCCGTTTCTCATCTTCGGCATACTAAAATAAAATAGAAGAGGTCAATCGCAATTGAAATAGAAGCAGCTCATGTTAGTGACAACAGGCACAAACACGATTGAATTGCTGGGCTTAGTGATGACTGAAAATAAGATAACCAGAGTAATTATAACGTGTACAATATATCCGTGCTATGGTGCAGACGATAAGCATCGCACGCGCATAGAAAGCTACCTAAAAGCAGTCAGTTGAAAGGTCGCAGCGGGAACACGAGTAGTTGAGGGTCAAACGGAAACCAATCCCACGTATAAACTAAGCGACAACGTGATAAACAATTCGCTAAATATACATGATAGTGATGTACGGATAAGTAAATAACCACTAACGAAAATGAGACTGGGAATGAACTTTAGCGTGCTGCAGTAAAAACAGCTTGAGTGCTATTGCGAATATTTCAGTCGCTTCGCAGAGAAAAACTCGGACAGACAGTAGGATTTACCATACCCATTAATTGGACTATCAAATCACATTATTGGAATGGCGTAACGGACCTTTGTACCTATTATTTCTGTACGGCAGGAAAAAGTAAGTGCTACACAGGACTTTTAACTTTCATAATTAACAGCTCGTCGAATTATTTGCCACAGCTAATCAGTTGTAATGTAGCATACACTAAAGCCTTAGGGCGATTGCTATTTACTCTACATGCACAGCAATTAAGCAGAGCTATCTATGATGCCACACTAAGCGGGGTGGCTAAGGGTTTCAATATCAAAACGTTGAATGTATCGCATTGTACCGAATTATCACGAAATACTACAATTCTAATAAACTTTGAGAAAGTGAAACCGCCCAAGAGCGTAGAGTTGGCAACTACGCAAACCAGGTTTCACCGCTAATCCGATGGGGTTAGAGTTTTACATGGATCACCTCAGAACAACTGCCTCCGTAAGACAGGATACGGTAGCCATAAACGTGACCTAATAGAGGGAAAAATCCAAAAGGACAATCGATAATAGCGGAAATATGTTAAAAAATAACGTTGTCCAATCGAAACACTAGCGCCTAAAGGAAAATCTGCCCCAAACCGAATTCAATGACGCCCATATACTTAATCGCCAGGTTTATGACTGTCGGGTGCACCACTACGAGACCACACATCGAGAGGCTAATTAAAAACAACCGAGTTCTGCCTATCGTTGCAAGAACTGCGGGAGAGATTGTTCCTCCCGAATCGGACTGTTTAGTCATTCGAAAAGCCGTAGAACATGAAAATTCATGCGATTGTGATGTACATCCATGGTCGACATCGACCGAAGGAGGCCAACAACAACAATGTATATTTTTGTTTTTGCTATCATATAATCCGAAGCTATCACAAGGTCAGTACCATCGGGACACAGGTGATAGGGATGTCAAATTATCACCAACTAGAAAAACGCGAGAACAAAGCTGATTCGTGAATACGTTCATCCGAGTATGTATTATGTTGAAATCAAAAGCGCGGGAAAGAAAAGGAATTCTTTCTTTCAAAGTACGTTGTTAAAATAGAGAGGCTGGTTTTATGTGAGGAAAATACTTTCAATCAGAGAATATCGGCTGGGGATCTTTAGACAACTTTACAGTCACTACTCAGAAGTTTTGTCGAACAGAACCATGGACTGTACAATTTGGTTGAAAAATAAATCTCCCTAGCAAGTTCAATTTTACTCTGACATCAGTGGCATAAAAATCCAAAAGACCAGAATTGAGCAGATGCGAACAAATAGGGAATATTTTGACGTTTTGATGGATACCAAGCGAATTGTTTCAAGATAATTTGACAGATGAGGGAACTCGGTTGGAATGGAGCAACGTGCAAGCGTACAGACACCTCTAAGGGGAAGAACCGTTCAAGCATATATATATATATATATAAAATGCGCTCGCATTTGGAGATAAGACAAAAAGTAGGCGAAAAACATCAGCGACATCTCGTTTACGTTTGTAGTTCCACCGCAAAGGAAAACGATTATAATCAAAAGTTCACTTTCGTAAGTCAAGTTCGGTGGTCTAAAGCATGTAAATATAAACATTTCACTAAGATCACGACCTATTTCGGAAACGGTTTTTCAATATACATACTACTAGCACATTTCAGTTGACGAAAGCTCACATTTGAAACCAACAAATTCACTGGGAATGCTCAACGAACTACATGACGCTTGATGAAGTCAGTGAAGTGTGTCATACACGTGCCCCATGCGATTTACACAAGGTATCGAAAGGTGGGTTTCAAGCCACACACACACTGTTTGCTTGGTAAATAAACTAAAGTTCCATCGGCTTAATTACAACATGAACAACAGCTAACTCAAGAGAAAGTCCAGACAGTTTCCCACAGACAGATGATGTTGCATGCATGCACTATTTGTGAGAGCAGACACGTGCTAGGAGGATGACAAGCAGCAACCATCGATTAACAAAGAATTCAAGCAGAAAGCAACTTGGTGGCTTGATTGTTGCAGTGTTCGTGCACTAACGGTACCTACTTATGCAGAAAATTTAATAAAAGAGCTATGTATTCAGGATTTGTGATGTCTCTAATAGGTTAAGGTAGGTCTTTTATGAAGCAGGATGGTGAAGAATCAAGCTTATAACATGGAGAGAAATGGGGTTGGAAAAAGATTGAAAAGGATACCAAACCAACTGAATGCAGCAGGTAAGACGACCCCTTTCACTGATACCTTGTGAATTTGGATTTAGTCGTAATTGTAATCGTAGTGTATAGGCTGGGATAAAGCCAGGTCGCTCATGCTTAGCCAGGGGAACAATCAGGGTTCTCAGCTAAAGCGTGTGGCTAAAGAGACAGTATCTTAGCCCACGTGCAGTCTATGACTGTGCGGCACTTTGCCTTGATCAGGATTGTGCCCTCATAAATACATACCATAAATTTTACTCCAGGTCAAGACAGCATGACATATCCAAATCCACTTTATTAGACAGCGCGGTATTGCCGGATTTCAGGTTTGTGAAATTATACACGTTTAGCAACGCTAAATGATCTTATCTATCTCTATCGCTATACGAGAAAGCACCAAATTGGCTGGCTGATAAAAAGTGACATCCAGCGCTATGGCTAAGAGATTCGCTTGAAAGAGATTGGCGTATGCCATGCAATAGATGTTTGAAAATTTGAAGTTCTCTTGTGTTGTGTGGACCGAAAAAGCGTCATGACTTAACCGCATTTCGACACCTTATAGTAAACACACTTTGTTGAACATAACTTTAGGCGTGGAATTTTGAAAGCCTAGAATAAACAATTAGATTCGCCATTGTCAGACCGTGTCGGTATCTAAACACTGTCGGTAACTGCGACGAACATAAAGTGGTCACTCACCACCCAATGACAATACATGTAGAATGGTGTTATAATAGTGCACAGTATGACATGAACTTACGCTTAATTTTCGCTGTAATTCATCCATCTGAGTGATGTACTCTTCATAGCGCTGAGCAAACATGGCCCTGAGAGAAGCATATCTGGCGGATTCTTCTTTGAGCGCTTTCAATTCGTTGCGTAGTCTTTGCATGGTTTCCGTCACAAGCATTTTCTCCTTCTCGTATTTTTGCTTCAAACTGGCCAAGGCACTCTCTGCGGTAGCCTTATTAGCTCGCAACATGTTTCTCAGCGCGAGAACTTGTTCGCGCTTAGTCTCGACGCTACTCTTGAGGGCGAGGATTTGCTGTTGCGCTTCTTCCAAGTCCGAACTCGACTGGCCAGTGGACTAGAGCAAATTGAAGGAGAATCATAAACTGGTTAAAGTGTATGCATGTATGTACGTATGAAAGCACAAGCCTGATCCAGGCAAAGTGCCGCACAGTTAGAGACTGTACTGGTTAAAGTACGGGTAATAAAACTACATGAATACAGACGGTGAATAAAAACAAACGTGAAGATAGCAATAGTTTCGATGTGATGTTTACGTATGTCACTCCGCAGAATTAGCATAAATACTGAACATACATAGATACACACGTTTTTCCTTATGTGATGTGAAAGCACAAGCTTGATCCACGCAAACTGCCGCACAGTCAGAGACTGCACGTGGGTTGAGATACTGTCAGGTTGCCCAGGCCCAGACAGATATGACAAAAGAAATAGAATATTAGGGGTACTGGGTCGACACGACTGGTGCTTATTTTCGGCTGCATTGTCATGAATCAGTACAGGTGACTGTAGCGACATGCAGTGCGGTTCGAGAAAATTACTGTGGGCATATTTCGAACCAAAAGGTCTAGGTTGTTTAAACGTTGTGTTATGGTGCAACGGCAGTCGGAGGTTGTTTCCAGTCAGGTTTACAAGTTTAATTTAGGGAGACAGTTGAGTCAACAAATTGCATCCATGACATTTTTATTTCAATACCGGTAGTTAGAGCCAGTGATCAACGATGGCATCTAAAGCCAAGCATACGCCAAATATCAGCTGGTTCGGAGACCGATGCAAGAGTTATAACGCGATGAGAAAGTAAGTTAATTGAGGAGGTCTAATTCACTTGTAGCCGGCGCAGCCGATTGCTTACAAGGTCTAAAATCAAAACAACATGGTACACAGGTATGTGAAATGTACCGTCTGTTAAAAAATCGATTAATTAGTCGCGATGGTGCCTATCATGGGTAAAATGGCGAAATTACCTGTTTAATGAGCTGAGAGTAGCGTTCCACGAAATTGTAAACCAAATGTTTGAGTTGTTGAAGCAATTTCCCCTGATCGTCAATCTCGTTGGCCAAATTAACGGGCGATGATTTGTCTCCATGATCCGTCTCGTCGGTGGCATTCGCCGAATCGGACGCCGTAGATACATCTGACGAATCGTTGGATGATAAAGGAAGGTGAAGTTTTTCGGCAAGGTCGGTAACCTAGAAATTAACAGGATTTCGTTGTTAAAAACTGATTTCGTAAGCTTCAATGATTAGTCGCAAAACACTTTAGAGAATCAAAATTGATTAACCTATAAACAAAACAATTAATCAGAGTCGCCGCTGGATGTGAGCGTAGAAAAGAGCGGAACGGAGTTCGTATGAGAAAGCTGAAGACCACAATGAACTGAATACCGGAAAACAAGTATTGATTTGATCATTGGTCGCTCTTAGCTCGGATCGTTATACAGACTTCTGCGGAAGCGCCAGAACAATGAAAAGCCTATTTCGAAAAGATTCGGAATTTCAGTTTTGAACTCATGTTCAGTCAGCCAGTACATTTTAAACAGAGATTGGGAAAATGAAAGGATAACAATTGTATTAACGAGAAAAGTTCGACTTTATTCATCAATAACATATTCTTTTTGACAAATATAAATGACCTCGGATAAAAAGAGGCTCTAGACGACAATATGTTTTGACAGATTAATAAAAGAACACTGAAATTTGACGAACTCATGATGAAGTGGGTGGGAAGTACCAGTGATAATAACACCCACGAATTGACTGCAGCAAGAAAACGTTGTTTAAATGAAGTCTTTACGATGCCTTTATAAGAAATGGAAAAACGTGCGTGAAATATTGTGGATACGGCGTCTGATTATCACTCTTTTAACGCAGTTAAGAGTATAGCAAATGCGGTGAAAAAAATAGAAAAAGAAGTGATAAATCAAACGAAGCTTAACACAAAGAGATTGAAAACGAAACACGTAGAATGAAAGCATGTGTTATTTGGTAAGTATAACATTAGGGGAAGAGCCCGAGTTAGGTAATCGGAAATGGTGACACATAAATACTTGGCGATTCTTTCTACGTAATGTTCGTTAACTTATGTCGAGATCACCGAAAATTAGTGTACAATGCATCACCTCAGTTGCACCGCATTTTTCGAGATTCCAAAACTGGGCTGTTTCTTCTGACCAGCTGCTATGAAAAGTGCCGGATACTGATGGCATGAAAGCACAAGCCTCATCCAGGCAAAGTGCCGCACAGTCAGAGACTACACGTGGGCTAAGATACTGTCAAGTTGCCCAGGCCTAGACAGATAGGAGGTAGGAAATAGGAATTGTAGTGAGACTCCAGTGTGTTTCAGCATGCAGCTCACTACCGTTGGCCAATCAATTTAGCACCATGTTAGCCGCACAGCACAGAAATACTGCACTATTGCGCATCCGAATACTACAGTATCGATTCAACTGAAAGCGTGAATCCAAAGAATAAATTGCGCAAAAAGATAAACATCTAACGATGAGAACGACGGTGATTATCTCGATAGTCTGAAAGCAGAAGCTCAGCGGCCGTTTACAAAAGGATGAAGTTAGAGGTCAACCAATTAAACGTTTAAAAAATAGATTGTTAAACAAAGAAAATTCGAATTCGCCAATGTCCCAACGTGAATCACCACACAAATAACCGATCAACAATACGCAAGAAAAGACATTAATAATCTGCAACATTTTTCTATCACAAATCAGCGTTGCTGGAGATATCAGCGTGACCGAATACATGCATATATCGCGGTGCCACTAGTTAAAGCCAATTTATCATTATCTACAATTGGGGTATTCTGGTCACGTATCCATCCAACTTCTACTTCATCATAGCTGTGCCACATGCAAGGGCCCGAACGAATACTTATCAGGTAAGGGAAGTTAAAAAACGATTGCATGTGATGGGCAATGACCGAAGTTCGGCAAAAGCGGTGACTCACTTGCTTCGGGAGCGTCTCTTTCGCAGCTGAGCACAGTGTAGTGTAAATCTCAAAGATGCATCGCAAACTTTGACGAATTTCCTTAGCAAACGAGACAAGTTGCTTCTCGGTTGAAACATTTGTTTCCTTGCCAGCATTCAGTGAATTGTTGAGAGTTCGAATTTCCTCTTTGTGCCGCTCGAGCGAGGCTTGAAGAGTGAGCAATTCGTTTTTCAAACCCTCCTCGGTTGCCAGTTCGGGGCGATTGTTCAAATTTTCACGCTCGCGAAATCGCCATAAATCGTGTTGCATGCTCCCGATTTGTCTAAGAGCGACGGAGTATCGGTTTTCACTGAGTCTTAAGGCTTTTTGCAAACGAACGAATTCCTGCCGGTAAATGGATTCACAATTACTATCGTCCCCATTATTTAGGAGCAAACTTGAATCTGACAGAAAATCTCGAGTCAGGTCAGCACATTGTCCTCGTTCAGCTTCTTTCGCCTCGAACTCAGAATCCGCTTGTGACTTGACCGACATGACAGCGTCTAGTTGAGCCAAAAGACCATTGATACGTTCTTGCTTGTTTGCAACTTCCGAATTGGCCAACTCCAAAGAGCGTTTGGTTTCATCCAGATTATGTAAAAGTTCACTTTTACGGTGCTTCAAATCTGCTATCTCCGCTCGGAGTTTGTCAAGTTCGGAATAATGAAGTTCGCTCAACAAATTTGCCGCCGGCAATTCACCCGATGAATGTTCACTTGCAGTCAAAGCTATAGGTATCGATAGGATCAGAAGAGGGGATTAATATGCAGAAAGCACAATGCATCACACCAAGGCGCGTACAATTTGAATGCCATATCGTAAGCGAACGAATGACATTCGAAACAAACGATGCTCTGCTTGAAATCGATAAGTAAGACCCGTTTAGCATTTCGGGTCAGCTAAAAAAGGATCTATATGTAAGCGGATGGTTACGATTCCGGTGGTAACCTTTCTACTACTTCAGGGTCGGCGAAATCAAATCGCTGCTCCGGTCAACGGTTATCAACACAATTTCGTGTGATCAACGGTGAATAAGGCGATATTCGGGCAATCGAAAATTCAAGACCTAAACACCACCACCACGAACAGTACATCACGTGCAACTTGGAATCAGAAATCAGTAACGAAAAGCAGAAGCAGTGAAATGAGAACTAAGTGAGCTGAGTTCGAAAACGGAACAAACACAAGTTTCAGCACACTAATTAAAAAGCAGACAATTCGTGTGCGAAGACAAAGATCAGACAGCGTGAACAAAGTTTTCCACTAGAAAGTCAACTTGGCTACGACTGCATCACAAATCCGACATGATTAACATCTGTTCCAATGTGCCATTGCTCAAATATATTAATAACTATACAACATTCGGACAATGAGTATTGAGATTGCGACGAGCGAAGAATGAGATGCTAACATCGGAGACCAAGGCTAACCACGGCATCATGTAGAATCAGTGAAAATCTGTCGGAACTATTAGTAAAAGTCAATAGAGAAAAGGAATGAAGGAAGGCGTATCCGTAGGAATTAGAATAAATACATTATAGAACCGCAACGGTTACGTTCATAATAAACAAATTCGCTGTTTTCGTAAAAAAATCAATGATACGCTAGAACAATTTGTTCTAGTGGGTTCATGTCTATCTCCGGTTATAGTTGCACAGCAACATTTAACGGGACAGGCAATTTGACATGGAGAAAATGGAAAATTGATAATCATGCAGTAAAAAATGGTTCTGACAGTGACGACACTCACCGGCAGAATGAGTAACCGATTGATCACTCAACGAATTCGGATCTCCTGTTGGAGATGGGCTGAAAGATGGTGGGTCCAAATCGGCTCCGTTTTGAGCATGCCCTTTGGAACCATTCAAGTCAGCTTTCAAACTGCTTATGTGGTAGAGCGAGTCTGTCGAAATTCGGCTGTCAAGTTCCTTACGCAAATTATGACGCTGGTCACGTTCAATCTGCAACGATTCGATGGCTTCTTCCAATGATTTTTCCGTCATTCGTTTGAGTCTAGTAATCTCTTCTAACTGACTATGAATAAGGTCATTTTCTTCTTGCATACGCTTGAACTCGTGCCGTAAGCTTTCGAACTCGACCTACAAAAATAGTGAAATAAAGATGCATACTTGACTGGTTTTGAGCGTTAAAATGTTCTTCTGTAGGTCAAGATTTTCAGCTTCAAGTTCATCGAATTCTCGCAACAATTGTGTTTCTTTGGATTTTGCCTCTTTCAATTCGTTTTTCAGTTTTGTTTGACTGGATTCGAGTTCGTCTACTCGTAATTGCTGATCAGAAATTTTTTGCTGTAGTCGATCGTTGTCACCCATTTGACACTCGAACTTGGCTTTCAGAACTTTGAGCTCAACTTCTAGATCTTGCACTCGATTTAACAGTTGCTGTTCTCTGTGAGAATATTTAGAGACCAGGTCCTGCTCTTCTTCAAAACCAGCCAGACTAAGACGACGCTGTATCGCATTTTGCTCTTCTAATTTCTACAAAAAAACATTATTTATGGTTAACAGTTACCTGTTTAGAAAGTTTCAGTTCTTGTTTCAAATCTTCTGAATTTCGGAGTAACGCTTCATATTCGTCTTGTAAAACACGCTTTTCTCGTAGTATACGAAGACCATACTCTGCAGCTTCTGATTTTAATTGCAAAGCATGCTGAAGTTCTTCATGAAGTTTCCGATTGTCTTCGAGTAACTTTGCCTGGGCAGCATCCGACATTTTTAAGAAAACAAGGCTAATATGACGGCCAACCGTGAAGCCGAGTGTTGCTACATATGCTAATACCAAGTTAACTGGAAAATAAAATACAAGCGTTGGACAGATGAGTAAGAAACCTTCACCTAAATGTAACAAGCAGATAGTCACAGCTTAAACCAGAGAAAGATAGCACATTTACATTAAAAAAGGCAAAGGCTTGGTAACTAGTAAAATTGAGAGTATAAATGAGTAATTTGGGACAAAACGGGGTAAATCTAATACATCTGGGATTCATTGCCACGATAGAAAAGAGAACAAATGTCACAGGAATCAATTTTGGTAATAATTAAAATGATTCAGCCGATCAAGGCAGGCCAACCATCAAATATATTTCAGTACAAGCGCAAGGAAGCTGTCGTGCGGATGTCGCTCTACCCGTTCAAGAATCTTAATTGGATGCATATTATATTAGAGGTGTAGGCACACTATCCCAGTTCGTTTGTACTCACTGCTCTATAAAATCAGCAGCGGTTAAAGTCCCACCCTTCCACATCTTTCGTGATTTTACTTTTTTCATGGTTGTATGGGAGTTAAGCGCTCGGTACATGCACGGGTGTACAATCATGCAGTACTTCTGTGCAGTGCGGCTAACACCGTGCTAAATTGATTGGTCACCTGTAAAGAGCTGCATGCTGAGACACGCTGGAGTTTCACTACCATTTCTATTGTTATTTTCTTTATTACATCTGTCTTGGCCTGGCCTACCTGACAGTATCTTAGCCTACGTGCAGTCTCGGACTGTGCGGCACTTTGCCTGGATCAGGCTTGCGCTTTCATACATACATACCGATGTAATGCGCACGGGTGTGCAATCGTGAAGCACTTAAGTGATGTGCAGCTAACACCGTAATAAATTGATTTGCCACCGGCAGTGAGTTGCATGCAAGTACACGCTGGAGTCACACTGCAATTGCTTTTTCCTTTCCAAAGTTTGTCTAGGCCTGGGCAACCAGACCGTAACTTAGCCCACGTGCAGTCTTTGACTGTGCGGCACTTTGCCTGGATCAGTCTTGCGATTTCATACATACCGATGTAGTTCTGTCTCTGATGATAAACGGAATCCAAATAAAGTATATCAAGTTGAGATAACCAAGAGCAAGTAACCACATTTTTAAGTTTGTAGTTAACAAAGCATATGAACGGTTCAAGTTCAAAGATATGACTGAAGACCAATTACGATCGCTGATATTTGTATGTGGTTTGCAGTCAGAGAAAGATCAAGACATTCGCACGAGAGTACTGTCGCGACTAGATCAAGACCCGAACATCAATATGATCTCAATCACAACGGAATGCCGGAGATGGCTAAATTTGAAGCATGACACTGCGTTGGTCGAACAAAAACCCTGCCAGAATGAGCCGGTGGTTTTAGCCGTCAAGCACCGAAGCAGCCGTCAGATTGATTAACGAGTCGGTCGAGACGCCAAGCCCCCATCCAAATGTTGGCAATATGGCGAACGGCATTTTGTACGTCATTGTCCATTCAATAAACAACGATGCCAGAGGTGCAACAAAAAGGAGCATAACAAAATTACTGCCGGGCAAACTATTTTAAGAAATCTGTGTTCAATGATTCCTATGATAATAATTATAAGTCATATCCTGTCTTCGCTACCTTCAAAACCCCAGAACATGGAAAGCCAGCGGAAGAAGAGCCACTCAAATTAATTCTGCGGAATGCAGACCAAGAAGGTG
This sequence comes from Atriophallophorus winterbourni, assembly GCA_013407085.1. Taxonomy (NCBI): domain Eukaryota; kingdom Metazoa; phylum Platyhelminthes; class Trematoda; order Plagiorchiida; family Microphallidae; genus Atriophallophorus; species Atriophallophorus winterbourni. The sequence goes on from JACCGJ010005729.1 coordinate 19,835, forward strand.
GACCGACCGAAGACGTATACCAGTAACCCATATGCTCGTGGATCCAAAACCAAAATCCTAACACAACCAAGTTCAAACGGGGGGGTGATGAGAGGGCACCCTCCTAACGAATAAAACAACCCGGATTACCTGATTGACCAAAGACGCAAGGGAGAGAAATTGCTATTAGGTAAGCCATGTTGTACCTTGGTAACAAATCCCATCTTCACTAAATTCAAATTGTCTGATTTGCCCATGACATAACTTCTGTCGTTCCCACTATGCACTTTCCCACGATTAAGCTGTACCCTCACACGTTCACTGTTGTTGCCATACAAATACAAAACTTGTTCACGGTCGAAACGCACACACAGGGCGCTTGGACCTTGGACTCCCGATCAACGTTCCATTCCGGCCTTGCTCTGTTTTCCTGACTGTTGGGTTAAGAACGCAGAGATTGATAGAACGCAACGACTGTCTCTTCTGCAACAACAACGATACATCCATTATAACAGAAAAGAAGACAAAATTTTATATACCGCTTTCAGCAGTTGAAATTACTAGGTCGAGAATAGATGGAGACTGACCCTCGCGGAATCTAGTTGGTTCGTTTACGTGTTGGTGGTGCATGGGAGTGTAGCCAGTCCTGGAGTATGTGACGTTTGATACACCCCGTTTATTTTGGGTGATTACAACACGTGGTGCTATGGCCAAAAGGGACGAAAGCTTAATTTTTAAAAGAGCATCTACTTCCAAACTAGTCTTAGGATTACAATAAACGCAGCTTACCACTATAAGCATGCATTGTTCAAAGATGGCGGTTTCGCTTTAGTTCGCGAACTTCAAGCGCTGTTCGCCAACATATAGGCTGAGGAACGCGTTCCGATCCCTTGGAGAGAATCAGTAATTGCTCCTATTTTCAAAAAGGGACGGCGCGATTCCTGTGAAAATCATCGGGGTATCAGTCTCATTTCAGTAGCTCCTAAAATACTGGCGTCCATTCTGCTTCACCGATTGAGTACCAAACGGGAAGAGCAAATCCGTGAGGAGCAAACTGGGTTTCGTGCCGGCCGAGGGTGCATAGATCAAATTTTCACACTCCGTCAGTTACTGGAGCAACGCCACACTTTTCGTAAACCAACTATCGTGGTATTCCTTGACATCCGAGCGGCATTCGATTCAATCGATCGTGAAAGTCTTTGGAACTGTCTACTGAGACATGGAGTGCCCGAGAAGTATGTTTGGATCTTGAAAGCATTATATTGCCAAACTTCGGGCAGGGTTCGAGCGTACGGACAATTGTCGTCCTCGTTCAATATCTCCAGCGGGGTGCGGCAGGGCTGCCCTATCTCGCCGTTCCTTTTTAACTTCGCGATCGACGATGTCCTGAGAAAAGCTTTAGCTGGCCTGGTGGGCACAGGTGTTGAACTTCTGCCGGTGAGCGAGCGACCGATCTAGAGTATGCCGATGACATCGCACTTCTGGGAGATGACCCTCATATAATGCAACAAGCCCTGGACCGCCTGGCACTTGAAGCTTCACGGTATGGCATGTGCTTTGCGCCTAACAAGTGTAAAACACTTACCCAGGATTGGAGCGGCTCTCTTCCAAACCTAACTGTGTGCGATGTCAATCTTGAATTGGTCGACAGCTTTGTTTACCTTGGCAGTTGTATCTCCGCTGGAGGGTGTGTCGAGGACGAGATCTCACATCGTGTTCGCAAAGCGGGTGCAGCGTTTGCTAACCTTCGCCACCTGTGGCGTCGACGCGATGTTTCACTCCATACTAAAGGCCGAGTGTACAACGCAGTGGTGCGTGCTACACTCATTTATGGCTGCGAAACCTGGTCTATCCGAGCGGAAGATGTCCGTCGGCTTTCTGTTTTGGATACCCGTTGCCTGCGTAGAATTGCTCGCATTCGGTGGCAGCATCGTGTTACAAATATAGATGTCTGCAAGCGGGTGTTAGGACCAGGTGGCCACGGACTGAGAGAAATGCTGATGCTTGCTCGCTTGCGATGGTTGGGACATGTATTAAGAATGCCTACTCACCGTTTACCGTACCGCGCCTTATTCGCAGAGCCTGACAGAAGCTGGGAGAAAAGATCGGGTGGCCAGTCCATGACGTGGCGCGTTGGGATGAAGAAACTCACCGTAGCGCTAGGCTCAGTTGGGCGTATTCGTTTGCCTGGGTGGGGTCCAAAAGCTCCACCTAATAGTTGGCTGGAAACCTTACGCGATATGGCTACAAACCGAAGTCAGTGGCGCCAGTGTATTTTATTATGTGTGTCATAATTTTTTATTCGGTATTATTTTACATAAAAAAACAAAAACAAAACAAAAAAAACCCAAAAAATCGCATGCAGTGAAACTACAAAAACAAGCTGCTTTTTTGTGCATTTGCTTTTGCGTATTCCGCTTGCCTGCTTTCCCTTTTCCACGCGCTTGCTTATCTGCTTTTCCTGCTTCATATTGCTCGGCACTTTGTCTGGCTCCAGACTTGTGCTTCATGATGATGTTGATGATAAGCATGCATCCATGCATGAGCAAGGTAGATATTATTTCCACATTCGTCGTAGAATGATTAATACTTTTCTCAAAAGGAATAGCATGATGAGGTGCAGTACCCCTCCTGCCAGCTTATCAAGAGGTCGATCGCTTCTTGCGACGCGAAACCTGTCAGCTATTGCAGCTGGTACATGGCCATCGTGAGACAACCATGATTCCGTGACGCCCAAAATTTTGTAGTTGGTGTCGTCTACTCTACAGAGAAGTTCAGTCTCTTTATTTCTAATGCTACAAGCATTTGTATAGAAGAGAAGAGCACTATGACATGGGGCCAGACTCCCGGGCTACTTAAGAGATCTTTATCCTCGTGCGTAGTATCCGAGGCTGCTTCGCGTTTTTGAAGGCTATATTTCATCAGGAGATGGAGCATTCGTTTTTGAAACGGATGACAACTCCGAGTATCCAGTTTCATCTTCGTGGCCTGAGTCACTGCAGCTCAAACACGATTCATCCTCTAAAGGATGTAGCGCGACCGTGGTGCTCTTCAATGTTGGAGTACTTTTACCTTGATGTAGCGTCATCGTCACATTACAGTCATTTACTGAGTTTCGCCTCGGAAGCGAATACGGTGAGCTACGATTTACAACTAACTTCGACTTTCTAGTTCTAACTGGGCTACAAGTTTTCTTGTCAGGCGGGTGTCAGGTCGCACCACGCACTTACCCTGAACGAGGTGAAGTTTCGCAGCCGCTTGCAGCTTAGAAACAGTGACTCTGCTCTACTGGCTGCGATCTACTGCCCACCAAATGCTCAACCTGTTGCTGATGTCAACCTATTACACTCCTTGCGATTCGCCTTATCAATGCAACACAGTCACATCTTGTTGATGGGAGATTTCAATTCACCCAGTTTGACTGTTGAACCCTCCCGCGATACTTTTGCTTGGGAGCTGAATGTACAATCACGTGACTGAACCGACACGTTTTCGTAGAACTGACACACCCTCTCTACTGGACCTCTTACTGACGAATGAGGAGTTGATGATTGAGGAAATCTCGAGTGAACCTCCGTTAGGCAAAAGCGATCATATAGTTTTGACTTTGTGGGCTATGCTTGACTTTGCTTGAAACAGTCCCGTATCAACTACCGAAAGTACTTTTTATCTCTGCGTGTTTGTGCTCTTTGGAACAAATTATCAAAGGATGTGGTATCGGCTCCTTCCCTAACCGTGTTTAAACACAGAATCGACTCCTTCCTCCAAGAACTCCATTACAAAACCCCTTGATGCCTAGCACGTACTCCATTTAACTTTCTGTTTCACTTGTTTACAGGTCTAACGCAACCACGATGCCTCCGTTTCCCCTGCTACGGCCTCGCAAATTCGGGAAGACGCAATTTCCAAGCGAGTGTGGCCCGCTATATGGCCTTCCCGCCCCCGTACTGGATGATACCCCCTGTTGTATTTTCACCGCACTGTATATAACACCCTGTTTTATAAGCTATGCTTTTACGCCACAAAAACTATTGCTCTATTATCCTCTTATGACACTCGCTTCATATTTTTCACTTTTGCTTGCTTTATTAAACACCATACCATCCTGCGGTTATTTTAAGCTTGTACGCTTTTTTACTGCAATAAACCATTGTTCCATTGTTCATTGTAACTACCTCAACCATGAGGGCGCTCAGTTACGGACGGTCACTGACTACGGCATTTCTATGACGTTGTAGCCGCCAATATCTTCGATTTCATGTTAGAGGACGCTCCAGATTCAACTTGGCAAAATTTTGTTACCAAGTTGCACCAGATGTTAGAGCTTTATTCAGTCTCAAAACCCGTCCTGCGAAAAACCACCGGCACGTTTGTTCGGAGCAGAACTCGTAAATGGATGTACCACAGAAATGCCGCGTGGACTGAGTTTAACTGACACAACTGCCAAATGATTGGGAGTGTTATAGAAAACTACGAAATCATTGCACGGGACTGGTCAGCCAGGACAAATTTGATTATCAAAGTAAACTCACGGGTCAATTCCTGGAAAACAACAATAAATGGAAAGTTCAGACTGGTATCCCTTCACTGACTACCGGTATAGTTTATACGACGACATCAAAGGATGTGGCAAATGTTTTAAGATCACATTACGTGCCGATTTTCCAAAACCCCTCTCTAATTTTCACTATGCTTTTGACCCCATCACCTCAAACTTCTTGTATTATGTTTTCTGCTAACAAAGTTCAAGAACAAATCATGCAACTTCGACTCAACTCTTCACCGGGTATAGACCGCATCACACCGAAAGCGTTGTGCGCAGTTGCCGACCAACTTTGCGAACCGCTCGCGGCATATTTCCAAAAATTGATGGATAACTCTGAGGTCCCTACTGGTCGGAAGGAAGGTATCATCACTCCCATTTTCAAGGGTGGAAGCCGTAGTGATCCTGTCAATTACCGTCCAGTCACCCTTTTCTCAGTGTTATCCAAGGTGATGGAAGCGATTGTTGCCGATGAAATTATGGTTTTTGTGAATAGTTCCTATATTATCGCTGCAGAACAACCTGGATTTTGTAGAGGGCATTCTTGTACCACTAATTTGTTTTTAGCTAGAGACTGCTGGACTAAAGCTGCTACTGAATGTCAGGGTGTGGACGTCATTTACTTAGATTTCTCTAAGGCATTTGACCGAGTTGACCATGCGATATTGCTTAACAAGCTGCAAGCACTAGTTATTCCACCCGTACTGCTGTCCTGGGTAGCTGCATTCCTACGTTAGCGAAACCTTCAGGTGCGCGTTAGACAGACCCTTTCAGGGCCATTCCCAATTCAGTGTGGAGTACCTCAGGGGTCCGTTCTTAGCCCGCGTCTATTTTTGATATTTATCAACGACATTGGTGGGTACGTCGAATCACCATTTCTTCTGTTCGTTGATGATATCAAAATTTGGTGGGTCATCAACTCACAAAGCGATACAAGAAAACTTCAATCCGACCTAGATTCATTACACGCATGGTCTACGATCAACCGCTTACCATTCAACATTGACAAATGCCAAGCATTACGCATTCGTCTTCTTGGCGAGCCTGGCTATAATCTGGGTGGCAAGATGCTCGCTGTCAATGCAAGAAAAAGATCTCGGAGCTGTTCTGCTCACTGTAGTAGAGCTTCAACCGTTGCAAATAGAAACGTTGGGCTTTTAAAGCGTGCGTTCGGAACAATCGATCCACGTCTCCGTCCGGAACCCATGATTGAAACGTGACCAGCACGCCCTAGAACAGCTGCAGAGGCGTTCTATAAAGCTTGTCAAGCGGCTTAGCTTCGTCAGCTACGAGGAACGTCTGACAACTCTACAAATGTTCTCTACCAACTATAGTCGTATCCGAGGCGACCCGATCCTTGCGTATCGGATATTGACTGAAGAAACTCACACATGTAGGGGTATGCTGGAAATGACCCCACACTCGGGAAATCGTGGTTATCACCTAAAGTTAGCACATCAACACAGTAGATTGGACTTCCGCAGACATCCCTTTGCCATCCCGATTCCCCGTGCTTGGAATGTCATTTCTGCCCCATCACTTAATATTTTTAAAGAACATATTGACCTCGATTTTTATCACACGATACACAATTCTTGATTATGCTTTTTTACGATTATATTCTTTGTGATACTGCACCATATCTTTCCTTTTTTCCACAGCGTTTTCCGTCCCAACAAATATGGATCACGTTTCCCTTCGACCGCTTTGTTGAACTGCTGAAACTTATTCAGAACCAATGTGCTAACTATCCTGTGGTTATTCCATTAAGCTTGCAGCTTTTTTCCACAATACACTATTGACTATTGAGCTTTTGAGAGTAGTAGTCGCGATCGCACCGTTTCGCGAATTCGACTTCAATAGCTGCAACGATCTGGTAGATGCGTCGTTTGGGCCACCTCTCCAACTGCCGGCCCGGTGAACTTGATTCAGCGGAGTAGTAGGGTGCTTGCCTGAAGCATGGATTAGGTCGATGACCCTCATGCGGTCACTTTCCTTACGAGCCTTTGAGTCTCGGATGAAAGGCTCAACATGCGTCAAGATTAAGACATTTATTGACGGTGTTGAGCTACCTTGGTTTCTAGCTTGCAGCTCAGCAACCACTTTTCCAAAGTTGTATGCTTACCGGTCATGTGCGTGAACCTCCTTTTTGGACTAGTATCACCACCTTGATTTGCCCTAACGTTACCAAGGAGCCTTCGGAGGACAGGCGGATAGCGAGTTTCATGTTCTGCGGTCTCTGGGGAGTGTTACGCTGGCTCGATTTAGACTGGACCACGGACCTAAGTACTTCAGCAAAGGTTTTGGGCTTCGGAGAGGGACGTGGAGGAGAACGCTGACGTTCCTCAAGAAGCTTTCGCTCCTCAACCAACGTTTCTACGGACTTCATGCAGTCTGCGCATAGCCATGTAAGCCATCGATGGGCTGCATAAACTTTAAAGTGAGTTTGGCGAGTCCAGAGCATTTGGGATGTGCCAACACAGACACACGTCGCAATCCATAACTTTATAAACCTATTTGCAGCTAGAGTAGAGTGAATGAGAAGAATTTCGTATCATTTTGCAAATTTAATCAATTAACTTATAAAATGAATGAATTTCGAAAATTTGAGCAGCGTGGAAACAAACCGGGCGACAGAATCAAGTTTGATTTGATTGTCGATACAGTTCAGTTCAATAGTTCAAGTGTATTACGGTATAAAAAAGCTAAGAGCTTGTACAAACCGCAGGATAGATAGAGCGGTGGGTCGAAAAAGCAAAGAGAGAAATGTTTGAGTTTCCAAGGCCTTATAGCGGGCCTCATTCGCGTTTAGCCTGCACCATCAATGGATTTTTGTGGCATTTGGACAGGTAGGGCGTCAACCCGGGACACAGCTACCCACCACATCCTCCGGAACAGGGTCAGTTGAAACGCAGTGTATACGGACTTCCGATACTGGGATCTGGAAGAGCAATGAAACTGACAAAGAGTTAGTGGGGTTGTGAGGAAAATGCAAATGGCACAGAAAGAGAACTTACTGTTGCCACGAGCTAGTGAGTTTTGGGGTAAAATGCGGTAGGGTTTGTAAAAAAATGAAAATAGTGTTTACGGGGTACTTGTATCTTGGGAGTGGGAGATTTCATGGAGGTGAGAATCGAAGAAACCTTTGAATGATTCGAGAGAAGCGGCCTCAAAAAGCGTGCCTGGAAGAGTGTTCAACTGACTGCATACTCTCACAGAGAAAAAGCTGTGTCGACATTCAAGCCTGCTCTGTTGACGTAACAGTTTGAGCTCATGTCCTCGGAGGTTAGTGCTTGGAGAGGGAACGAATAGGGAGTTGCATTGATGGGAGGGGTCAGTCAAGAGCCGGTGGGTAAGTAACATGTCACCGCGGTGAAAACGGTAGGTAACGGAGAATATGTATGAACTGCGTAACCTTTCCTTGTAAGACATGTTGTGCATACCACGGACAAGCTTTGTCGCACGTCTCTGGGCTTTTTCGAGAAGGGACACGTCTTTGCATAGCCAAGGCTGCCAAGCCTGTACTGCATACTCCAAGTGTGGACGGATGTAGACATTCAGCAGTGTCGGGAAGAGAAACCGGTCAAACCTGCCTAAAGCGCGGCGAAGTAAGCCAGTGTTGCGATTTGCTACTGCTGCGGCTCGTTCGCATTGCGTAGTGCAACCGAGATCGTGCTGGATGATGATGCCGAGATCCTTTTCTTGTCGAACACTCTGAAGTACTGTTGAGCCCAAACTGTAAGCGACCGGATCTGAGTGTCGGATGGGGAGAACGCTACACTTGGAGGTGTTAAATGAGAGATGATTCCTTAAAGACCAGCTGTGTAAACGATCTAAGTCATCTTGTAGGACGTGTGAATCCCTTGGCGATTTGAGTGAGCGCCAGATTTTGACATCGTCCGCAAATAGGAGGAACGGCGATTCAATGTTTTGGCCAATATCATTGATGAAAATGATGAACAGTCGGGGACCAAGAACGGGCCTTGTGGCAGACCGCACTTGATTGGGAAGCGGGCAGAATAGCAGTCACGCACACGAACACAGAGGGAGCGGTCGCGAAGAAAGTACTTCATCCAGGATAATAAGGATGACCCAACGCCGCAGGCAGCGAGTTTAAATAAAAGAATGTCGTGGTCGACGCGGTCGAATGCCTTGGAGAAATCCAGAAATACTGCATCGACGCCAATGCCTTCGTCCACAGATTTCGTCCAGGCATCCCGTGCGAGAAGCAAGTTGGAAGTGCATGAACGGTTGGCGCGAAAGCCGTGTTGTTGTGTGATTAAAAGTCGATTTGTTTCCAGATGTGAAACAAGGTGGTCAGTGATTATGCTCTCCATGACTTTAGAAATGACTGACAACAGCACAATGGGGCGATAATTTGCGGGTTCCGACCGGATACCGCCTTTAAAGATAGGCGTGATAACACCTTCTTTCCAAGCTTGGGGGACAGTGGCGGAGTCCATACAACGTTGGAAATACGTGGCAAGTAGATTAGTAAAGTGCAATGCGGCTACTTTCAGGATCCTAGGGTGGAGGCCGTCGAGTCCTGGTGAAGAGTATTGCCGTAGACATGAAATCTTCTTGTGGACCGCATCAGGGGTAAACATTATTTCTGGCATTTCCTGTACGTCATGTGAGGGAGAAGAAAAATGGGAGTAGTTTGTAGAATAAATGGGTTGAAAATTTGGGCGTAGTGTTCAGACAACAGGTTTGCAGCTTCCGAGGCTGTTGAGGTGAGACCGTTTGCGCTGACTAGGGATGGAATTCCAACTTTAACTACCCGTCTTTGATTCACAAATTGGAACAAGCTTTTTGGGTTATCCAAGAACTTGTTACAGATGTGCATTTCATACTGGCATTTGTCCTGGCGGCTGAGAGATGTGCAACGGTTGCGCAATGACTTATAAATGTCTCAGTCAGTTCTATTTCGTCCTGTCTGGTAACACCGCCACGCCGCGTTTCGCTGTGCTATGGCTTTGCGTGTTCGGCTGCGAAGGAATGACCTGGGGTTCTTCCGACGGAGGGGCTTTTCGTGGCTCGCAAGACGTAGCAGCGCGTGCCACTGAGTTAAAACGTGGTCCATGCCAAATCGATTTGGTCAATCATTAAGAAATCCCATGAATTGGCTACGACGAGTTGGTGGAACAAGCCTAGATCAGTAATCCAGCGGCTCTTAGGACAGGGTTCGTTGAAGTAATCCATGAAAGAGACAAAGGTGAATGTCAAGACAACATGATCGCTGTTGCCCAAGGGAGGGTTAGACGAAAGTTGTTCAATCAATAACTCTTCGTTGGTGATGATGAGGTCCAGAAGGGATGGTGTATTTGTGCCCCGAAACCGAGTAGCTTCGTGAACATGATTGTATAATGGATAGGTTGCCAATATTTCGGACAACACGGTGGCGAATGGGTGGGAGGCATGTTCGCCATAAAGGCCGGGACATTTAAAGACGCCCATTATCAGTATGTGGGAGAATTTTTTATTTAAAGCATGTCGAAGTGATGACAGAAGGGAGGAATCGAGCAGTGGGGTATTACTGGGAGATCTATAAACAACTGCAATCAGGAGAAGACTGTCTTGCTTGAGTGGGATTTGGCACCAAAGAACATCAGAGTCAACCAACGCAGGGTCAGATAGTTGTTTGCAGCGAAGCGATTTGTAATGATAGAACAGCACTCCACCTCCTCTTGTTGTACGGTCGCAGCGAAGTAATGACATGTTTAGAAGGGTGAGTTCCGCATCATGAACTGCGCTTGATAACCACGTCTCGGTAACGGCTATTAGGTCCCATGAGCACAGGGAATGGCGGTAACGGAGTTCCGGGAGTTTGTTCAGGAAACCAGCAGCATTTGTGTAACAGCATGAAAGGCTGCGTGATTGCAGAGTATGCAGTGTGGTGATAGGGTGTGCAGTTATTCCGCCGATCACACTGAAACCGGCTGCGGGGAGTTTTTCGAAGCGGTCGTGTGAAGTTCGTCAGCAGACTGATTTGTGCTGGGTATGACTGATGGTTGTGGACGAGGTCTTGGTTTGTCAACTGCGGAGCGAAGACGGACCTCTGTAGGTGCAAAGCGTTTGCTATCATACCACAAGCGCAAGGCAGTATTAACCATATCTTCGGATTGGAAGGTAATTTTCAGAATACGAGGGGCATTACCCTTGTAGCTGGAGGACGTGGGAAGGCGTTTCACGGCAGTCGTCAAAGTTCCGTGAATTTTGCTGAGTTCTTGGATGTAACGCCACTGAGAACAGTCGTGTAGAGTGTTCTTAGCTAAGTCATCATCTTTAAGTTCAGGCACACCGTGGACAAAAATGCTGCGTTTATCGTTCGCCGATTTCCAATCGTAGCCTTCTTGCTTTTGCATCTGCCTCTAAGACCAAGGAACGTCTGGAAAAATACGAACAGGCAAATTTGTATTTCGGAGAAGGTGGGCCGAGAGCAAGACCTCTCCAACATTCTCCGGGGAGTCAAGGGTGATTCTGAGTAGAGGTGGGGCGAGTTTGGGTGTCTGGAAAGACGTACTAAAGAAACCGGGTCTACATCAAGTTTCAGTTTCTCACAGAGAGTTCGTCATTGTTGCACATCATCTTTCCTGCGTGCTTGAAAGCATGGAGATACACTTTTCGGCACATTTGTGCATACAATGGTCAGGGATCGCGTGTTCTTGTGATTGGCTTTTGGAGCTGCAGGCAGTTTCCCAGCGTTGTTTGGTTTTGGCTTTACCTGTGAAGTAGTGTGTGATTTTTTTGATCGAGTCACACTTGGCAGTACCAGATCATCCTTAGGACTTGTGCAAGGAGGTGGGGAGTCCGTTTCCAGTAGAGACTCGAGGCGTAGTAATCTGGTGCACAGGTCAGTAAGTGGCTAACGAGCCGAGCAATGAAAAAATAGTTAGTATAATGACAAATTTGCATAATGAAATATAATAAAATGTCATTAGAAAAGTAGGATGGAGCCAGCATAAAATCTTTTTGAGATCTCTAATCGTTGATTAAACGCGAAAAAAAGTGTTCATATCTGCCGTATATGTCCCAAGGACGTTTGTGTTCTGTATCAGTTCAGTTCAGTAGGCCAGGACAGTAAGTGGCTGACAAGCCAATCGAGCGTCCAGAATTTCTTTCGGTGGAAAGCTGCGGAGAAGCACCCACCACTGCCAAAGGGTCAATCCTTTTTCTCCGTGTGGAACCTCTGATGGTCATAGGACTAGGAGAATGTAGTTGGGGGAGCACCGCGCTATAATCGATGCACTGCCAAAAGGTAATTTTCTTTTTTCTCTGATTGCAATCTGTGATGATCGCGGTGCCAGGCGATGTACCGGATAGTAGTAGGACAGCAACGCGCAATAATCGATGCTGGAAAAAAGAAAAGGCATTTTCTCCTCTCCAGCACGGTGAGAGGTCAGCTGATGGAGAATCAAGAATAAGAAGATGCTCTAAAATTGCTACAATGAATAGCGAGCAAAATAGAGGACAACCTAAGCAAGGTAATCATGAGATGTAATCAGAGAATAACTTACCCCAGTCACGGTGTAAACCCTGCTTGAAAGTTGAGACGGAACTACAGGAGATAAGTTCTTCAGGAAGCTTGTTCCAAAAGTTGACCACCCTGAAGCTGAAAAAGTTTTCTCTAGAATCTAATCGACATCGTTCCTTAGCAAGCTTCAGTGCGTGCCCGCGAGTGCCCAGATTAGGACTTAAGGTAAAGATGTCATCCGGATTAACGCCGCTTAAACTCTTTAAGATCCTAAAGGTTTCAATCAAATCACCTCTCAAACGGCGACGCTTAAGAGAGAAAAAACCCAGAGCCCATAGGCGATCAGCATAGCTTTTCCCACGCTGACCCTCAATCATGTGTGTTGCTAGTCGCTGGACGCTTTCAAGTCGAATGATATCTTTCTGGTAGTGAGGACACCACGCCTGGACACAATATTCCAAATGCGGCCTGACTAACTCCTTGTAAAGTAGCAGGAACACGTCGGGACTTCTGCTGGAAAGCACCGACTTCAAAAAAAGAGCAAATTGCGTGCACGTTGCACTGCAACAGCACATTGTTCCTCCTATTTGAAGTCAGCTGTAACTAGAACACACAAGTCCTTAACCCGCTGTGTGGCGTCAACGCTATAGGAGTACCTGACATCTGGACTGTGGTCTTGTCGACCAGAGCAGACAAGAGTTGGCACTTATTGAGGTTCAGTGGGAGGTCTCACCGTATGGGCCAGTCAATGACCCGCTCGAAGACGTGCATCAGAGTATCTTCATTCGTTGAACCCATGAACTTCACGTTATCCGCGAAAATAAAGCATGGGCACTCCAAGATAGGCGACAAGTCATCGATAAAAATCAGAAAGAGCAGCGGACTTAGCACAGACCCTTGAGGTACCCCACTTATCACCTCCGCTTGGATCGAAAACGTAGATCCTACACGTACTCTAAAGGTCATACCTGTCAGTATTGATTTCATCCAAGCAAGTAAACTACCCCGTATGCCTTTTGCTGGCAGCTTAGTTTCTAAAAATCTGTGGCTGACGTATTCGAAGGCCTTGCTAAAATCCAGGTAGAGCGCTTCGACCGGCTTCCCTTCATCCGACCTTTTCGTCGCAACATTGAGGAAACTCAAGAGAATAGTCAGACAAGACCTCCCTTTCAGGAATCCATGTTGAGCTACACTAAGTAGAGAATGCTGGCAGAGATGCTGGCAGGTTTTGTCGCGTATAAGTCTTTCCAATACTTTCGAGACGATGCTGGTCAGGCTGACTGGTCTATAGTTACCAAGAATCGACCTGACACCACCTTTATGTATTGATGCTACTATGGCTTCTTTCCACTCACGAGGTATCAGTCCCGAGGATCAGTATCGATAGTTAAACAGTTTATTACAGTATAAGAAGATAAAAAATAAACAAACCGCAGAGTAGATTGAGCGGTGGGTCGAGACAGCAAAGAGAAAATGTTTGAGGTTCCAAGGACTCATAGCGGTCCTTCACCATCAATGGACTTTTGTGGCATTTGACAGGTTGTAGTGGATAGTGAGGGATGGATTCTGAGGCTGTGCGTGTTCCAGTTATATCGACATACAATTTCGACTCCGCGACAACCACATAAAAATGAACACCATGCGTAGACAAAGAGTGTATTGTAATTAGTGAGTGAGTTGGTCATGTACAAACGATATTCAACAGGTGAACATCGTTCACTGAGTTAGTTCAGTTCAGTTGCACAGGACAGTGAGTGGCTAATGAGCCATTCAAGCGTCTAGAATTCCGTTTGGTGGAAAGCTGCAAAGAAGAAGCTTTGCATATAATCGATTATCGCGACGCCAATAGATTATCCGTGTTTTATTTTTTAAGCATCTCGTTATGGGAGAAATAGAAATTTTTTCAGTAGTAAATGGAGAGGTAAGCTAGATTAGACTTGTGTATTTTAAAAAATAGAACTGTAGCATTTACTCTATTTACCAGACAACGCTATAAATGGTGAACCACATATTCAGAAAAAAGCTTACACCTGATGCGGTCCAAAACGTTCTTAAAACTCGCGACAGAACTGCAAGATATAAGTTCTTCTAGAAGCCTGTTACAGAAATTTACCACCCTGAGGCTGAAAATGTTTTTTCCGAGAGTCTAGTCTATATCGCTCTTTAGCAAGTTTGAGTTAACGAACAGAAAATCGGTAAAGTGTGAGTGATAAATCAATATGGCGCTATCGGTAATCGAAACAAAACGATAATGTCTATGTTAACAAATTAGGATGATACAAAATATAAGACTAAAAAATGCTATTGAATTCCCCCTAGAGCATCGGGAAAAAACACGTTAGAAAAAAACATTAGGTTATGAAATCATCAAACTTTGGTGTCAAATGTACCTTGCGACATGAACATGTTTGTATGTTAGGGTCGGGTAGTTTGAGGTACGAAGGTAAGGTTCCAGAAATTTACCACCCTGAGGCTGAAAATGTTTTTCCGGGAGTCTAGTCTACATCGCCTTTAGCAAGTTTGAGTTAACGAACAGAAAATCGGTAAAATGTGAGTGATAAATCAATATGGCGCTATCAGTAATCGAAACAAAATGATAATGTCTAAGTTAAAAGATTAGGATGATACAAAATATAAGACTAAAAATTGCTATTGAATTCCCCCTAGAGCATCAGGAAAAAACACGCTTGAAAAAAGCATTAGGTTATGAAATCATCAAACTTTGATGTCAAATGTACCTTACGACCTGAACATGCTTGTATGTTAGGGTCGGGTAGTTTGAAGCACGAAGGTAATTTGGGTTTATCAGGGAAATCTAGAGTAAGGTTGGTGTATGACGAGGTTGATGAAGGAACGTCTTCATCTGTAGCAGACGTCTGTGGAGTAACTTTTCTGTTATTTGATTTCACTTCCGTTGTTAATTCCACGTAAGCGACTTTCAGACGATCGATACTGACGGTTTATTTTGATCCATTCAGGTCAATAACGAAATAATTCGGATACCTGCTAAACACCTTGTACTGACCAGTGTATGGTGATTGAATTGGTCGACGTACATGATCAGCACGCACAAACACAATGTCGCAGGTAGACAATTCGGCTGTGATGTAGAACGGTTGGTGAGTTGGGATAGTTCGTAATGATTTCATGAAGCTGCGAAGGCGACTCTCATATTGTAAAGCTGTAAAATCTATTCATGAATCAAAAGATATCAGGAATTCGCCAGGTAGATTAAGTGTACTCCGTACACCATCACTTCAGCTGAGAAACCCAGGTCTTCTTTCACGGTGGTACGAATACCAAGAAGCACCAAGGGCAATGACTCGGACCAACGTTCTGAATTCCTGTGTCTCATGTTCGCGGCTTTGAGTTGCCGGTGAAATATTTCGACTAAGCCATTTGAAGAAGGATGGTAGGCTGTAGTCTGTATGTGCTTCATTCAGAGTGTTCTATTTAATTCCTGAAAAGCGTTGACTGAAATTGAGAACCTTTGTTAGTAGTAATAGTGTTTGGTACACCAAAGTTGCTGATCCAATGTTGAACGAAGGCTATAGCAAGCGTGTCTGCACTGATATCTGTGATGGCTACAGCCAATTGCCAAAGGGAAAGGGTCGACGCAAGTCAATATATAGAAGCAACCGTCAGAGACCGCTAATGGACCAATGATCTCCAAGTGAACGTGTTGAAAGCGCTTAGTAACAGGTGGAAACAGGGTGCAGTGGAACTGATGGTGTGACGTTGGACTTTGCACTGTTGACATCGGAGACATCTCTAGGTCCAAAGTTGAATGTCCTTATGCATATCAGACCAAAGATAACGAAAGCTTATCAGCTTTCGAGTAGCTTTTACTCCAGGATGTGAAAAACCATGCGAATGCTCGAATACTGAAAGTTTCGAATCTGTAGGGACAATTGGACGAGCTTTACCAGTAGACACGTTACAAACCAGACAATAATTGTAATTAGGTATCGGAATACGGCGGATTTTACCCGATTGTGAAATAATGTACTGATTTAATAAAGAGTCATTTTGCTTCGAATGTGCTAATTGCTCAAAGTCGATTCCAGGAAGGTCGATAGCACTTAACTTATTCCAGGAAAAAGCATCCGCAACTGTGTTTGACGCGCCGGAAAGATATCGAATGTCGCTCGTGAATTGTGACGCATTTCTCGAGGCGAATATCGATCAATCGGTGCAGCAAAAGCAAATGTTGAGGGGTTGTGATCGGTCCATACTGTTAAATCATGTCCTTCAAGCAAATGTCTGAAACGTCTTATCGCATTATAGATAGCCAGTAACTCACGACCGAACGTAATGTATCAAATTTGAGCTGGTTGAAAACGACGAAAAAAGAAAGCGAGTGGTTTGGTGATATTATCTACTTGTTGTTGAAGGACTGTGATGATGCTTCTTGTGATGCGTCTGTATTGAGATACAACCGAGCAAGGGAGTTTGTTGATAGATAAGTCAGCGAAGTGACTTTGTTTTGTGCATATTTGAGTTGCTCAAATGATTTGATGGCTTCGTCATTCATTTTAAATTCACGTTTTTTCCACGTAACAAGTCAGTCAATGTTGGTGAAATCATAGCACGTTGTGGAATAAAGCGTCTATATTGGTTGATCGAACCAAAGAAATGTCTAACTTGACGGATTGAGCTTAAACATGGATAATCTTGGATAGCTGAGAGTTTTTGAGGTAACGGTTTTATACCGCAACTATCAATTTGTTTTTTAAGAATACCGACATAAATCATACCAAACAGACATTTATGTGGATTAACTACGATGGTTTATTGGGATAGACGGTAAAATACTGCACGAACGTGTTCAAGATTTTCAGTAGGATTTGTACTTGCGATTATGACATCTTCAATGTACGCGTAGACGAAAGATAGACCGAGGGAAACTTCATCCATGAATTTCTGGAAAGTTTATGCAGCATTGCGTAAGCCGAATGTCATCCTGAGAAATTCGAACAGACCAAGCGTAGTGGTAATGGCAATTTTGGGAATTTCTTCGTCAGCTACGAAAATTTGATTATATGTGCGCCCTAAATCCAAATTCGAGAACACAGATTTTCCATGAAGATACAGTGTGAATTCATGTATGTGCGGAATAGGATATCGATCCGGGCTCGTTACACGATTTAAAGCACAATAATCGCCACATGGCCGCCAGGCGTCCGGTTTGTTCTTTTCGACTATGTGAAGAGGTGTGACTCAAGGTGAAAGTGATGGACGGATTACTCGGAGTTCATTCATATGCACCAATTCTTTTTTGTCAGCTTCAAGTTTGTTAGGCGCCAGTCTGCTTGGTCTACTGAAACGGGTTGAAATATGGTGTTTGATGACATTCTTCAGATTGGTGTCGCGTGTACTGGGTTTGCAGATATCCGAAAATCCACACATGAGAGAAACGTAATTCGGCGCCGTATCTTGAATCAGGACTAGAATAGTATCATGGGAAAATTACACAAATGACCGATGAAGTTAATGTTTGTGACATTGTCAATGAGTTTTCGTTTCCTCAGGTTGAATGAAAGATTAAAATGTGAGAGGAAATCGGCTCCCAGAATAAGGGTTTTGACATCGGCAACGGTGAAAATCCATCGAAAGTTACGCCTCAGACCAAGGTCGATGTGAAGTGATCGTTGGCCGTTTGTGGTTATTCGATTACCATTCGCCGCTCGTAGGGTCAATGAAGATTGGTTTCTGTATTCTGAGTTTGTGGGTGGGATGACGCTCAGTTCGGCTTCCGTGTGGATTAGAAAACGCATCTCTGTTGAACTATCCGTGAAGTTTGATAAGCGACTGGTGGTATTGCTAGACAGAGCTGCCGTTTCTACTGCCTGGATTCGCGGCCTCCCTGATTCTGGTGTTGTCTTTTGATGCTGCATATGGTTCTTTCCACTACTAGGACGACTTAGACTCCTGTTTAAGTGCTGTATTTGTGAAGTCAACTTGCTGTTCTGGGATTCCAAATGAGATATATCCTTGTTCAAATCTGCACAGGATGTACAAGGGTTGAAAATGGGTTGGATGACCGTGCAGATTGATGTGTTACGAGAGATATCACAGACATCAACTGCAGCTTGAGCAAACTTTTCTAAGTTACTGTCTTTTTAAATGATAACCAAAGCTTCGCGCAAATCGTTTGGCAAACTCTGGAACTAAATCTGGCGTAGTACTCGTTCGTCAACCCCTGTGCCCTGTGACTGCAACAAATGGCGTAAATGTTGGGAAGTTGTACGTTATTCTAGCTCAGAGCTGGATAGGAGTTTTCGCAAGTTTTGCTCATCAGTGAAACCAATTCGAGAGATAATCGCAGATTTGAGCTTAACGTAAGTATCTGTAGCAAGTTGATCATAACTTAAATCAGCAACTTCTCTGGCGATGGAGGTTTGAAGCATTCCAACAACGCTGTTGTAGCGTGTGCGTTGCGTTCAAACACAGTATGACTCGAATAGACGTGGGTCTGTCGTGTCAAAGTCAGGTAATGTGAATCGATTGAAAAAATAATCTTTCTTCTTATTTTCGTTATTTATATTATGGTTCATGGCGCAAATTGCATTGAATGCGTGTTTTGAGGCTGCGTGTATTCCATTTATATCCACATACAATTTCGACTCCGCGACATCAACTGAATAACTATCATCCTGCGTAGACAAAGAGTGTATTGTAATTAGTGAGTGAGTTGGTCATGTACAAACGATATTCAACAAATGAACATGGTTCACTGAGTACACGAACAGAATATCGGTGAAATGTGATTGATAAATCAATCTGGCGTTATCGATAATCAAGAAAAAAAGATAATGTCTAAGTTAACATATTGAGATTCTTCAAAATGTAAGACTGTACAAATTACTATAAAGTGTCAACCCAGGACAAGGCTACCCACCATATCCTTAGCAATAAGGTCAATAGGAATCGTGACTTATGATAATCGAATCTTAAAGAGCAATCGAACTGCTAAAGAATCAGCGGGGTTTTGACGAAAATGCAAATGGCACGGAAAGAGAACTTACGTAGGCCCGAGCGAGTAATTTTGAAAAACATGTTGTAAATGTGGTGAAAAATTTGGAAAAAAATGTTCATGGGGTATATGTGTCTTATGAATGAAAGAGTTCGTAAAGGTGGGAATCTAGGAGACCTTTGAGGAAACCGATAAAATGGCTTCCAAAAACATAACCGGGAGTGTGTTCCACTGACTGTAAACTCTCAAGGAGAAAAACATTTGTCGACATTTAAGCCTACCCTGTTAGTGTAACAGTTTGAACTTATGTCCTCGGAGGCTAGTGCTCGAAGAGAGAACAAATGGGGAGTTTCATGAATGGAAAGTGTCTATCAAGATTCGGTGGGTAAGTTAAATGTCACGGCGGTGAACACTGTAGGTAACGGAGAATATATCTGAATTGCTGAAACCTTACCTCAAATAAAATGTTGTGTATACAACGGGAAGCTTTGTCGCACTCCGCTGGGTTTTTTTGAGGGGAGACATGTCTTTGCGTAGCCAAGACTGACAAGCTGGTAGTGCCTTGGACTTCCAAGAATAAAATTTATTTATTTATTTATTTATTTATTTATTTATATGAGGACGGATGTAGACATTCAGCAGTGTCGGGAAGAGAAACCGGTAGAGCTGGCTAAAAGCCCGGGGAAGTAAGCCAAATTTACGGTTGGCTGCAGCTGCGGCTCGTTCGCATTGCATGCTAAAAAGGAGGTCGTGCTGTATGATGATATGGAGCTCCTTTTCTGGTCGATAACACTGAAGTAATGTTGTACACATACGGTATGCGTTAGGATCTTATTGTCGGATAAGGGAAGCGCTACAATAAGAAGTATCAAATATTCGGAAACCTCCTCAGTTAAATTAATCACATCAAATGGGAAAACGGTGCACTTGCTAATTTCATGCACTGATACACAGCAGAGAACCGTATATAAAATGATTACTTGAAGGCCAGTAGTATAAACGATCTGGAACATCTTGAACGGCATGTGAATACATAGACGATTTGAGTGAAAGCCAGATTTTGACATCGTTTGCGAATAGAAGAAACAGATATTCAATGTTCTGCCCGATTTAGTTGATAAAAATAATGCAGAGTCATCGACCAAGAACTGAGCCTCCTGACAGAACGCACTACATTAGCAAACTGGCTGAATCGCAGTCACGCACAGGAACACTGTGGGAACGGTCACGAAGAAAGCATTACATCTGGAACAGTAAAGATTACCCCAATGCAACAGGGAACGTGTTTGAGAAAAAGAATGTCATGGTCCTTCAAATGGTCCGATGCCATCAAGAAATTGAGAAATATTTCATATACACAAGTGCCTTCATCAACTGATTTCGTCCAGTCATCCCGCCAAAACACAAGTTGGAAGTGCACGAACGCTTGACCCGAAAGTCGTGCTGTTTTGTGATTAATGGAGACAAGGTGGCCAGTGACTATTCTCTCCATGACTTTCGAAATGACCTTTAAAAGCACAAAAGCGCTATTTTACTGGTACTGATGGTATGCCGCCTTTCAAGATAGGAGTGATACCACCTTTTCTTAGCTTAGGTGGCGGTGAGTAAGTCCATACAATGTTGAACAAACATGGCAAGTAAATAAGATCTTGAAACTGATGACTTCTTACGACATTTATTATATTATTGAGGATATCCGAGCTATTTTATGATTATCACAAGAAACATAATTCAATTTTCTTAGGATTTGGACATGGTCATCACTCGTAAATCTGGAAAGAATTCTCAAGAGTATGGGGGTTCCGCAGCTCAATACGGAAATTCTTGTCTTGTATGTTCGAAAAGGGTTGCCGATAAAACATAATCTGTTCAATGTGAAATATGTTTAAATGGGATGCGTATTCGGTGCAGTGGAATGAAGCGAGAGATGTATAGGTCAAGAAGAACTCGTGCGATATCATTCGCACGATATTTATAGTGTGCCTTACACCACTGGTCATAAGCTCACAGGGAGTCAGCTTCAAGTCGACACTGGTTTTGTTAAAATATCTAATGGTCTCGATCGAGGGATCGTAGATGGTGACACCCTCAAATGTGGGTAAAGACCACCCATCTTTTGTGGAGCCAGCTTGCGTTCAATCTGAACCTGTGCGCACTTTTGCGGAAGTTGCTCCCTCAACTGCACTCCGTTCAAAAATTGAATTATGTTCTGAGGGTGCAACTAACGTTAATGAACACAAAGAGGTCGAGAAGGCACCACAGCTGACTTATGTAATCAGTAACAAAGACGAGAGTTTTACAACTAATGAGATCAGAAAATCCGGCGTCATTCCTCACAATGCGCAAACAGCGGATTCGGCAATGAACAGGAATAAACAGGCCTGAGATATCCTCATCTATGTTCTCGGTCGCCTTTGTTACGATTGAATAAAGGGTGTAACGATACACACAGCATTTCGTCTAGGCCACGGCCAGCACCAGGTGAACGCTCCAGGCCTTTAAAGATTGTGTTAGACTCCACTGAGCAAATATACTTGCTACTAAAGAGGGGTCACAGGCTGAAGGGTAGCGAAGTTCGATTCTTGCGTGATCTGGAATATCATGTGAAGATGAGAAAAACTACTAAATAGATTAGCGAGAACAATGCGAACAATGGGCTGAACGAACTTGCCCATTGTGTGATTTTTCGTTTGTGAATGTAATACCAAAATTTCTTTGGGAGGCTCTAATGATATGACTTCAGAGGGCACATGATCTTTGAAAGTTATCTATTTTAACGCGAGGAGCTTAGAAATCAAAATGGACGAATTCTAGCGATCATTGCTGTGATAAAATTCTGGCTCTCTTCAGAGTAGGACAATCCCGAGTTAGCCCTACATAGATATAGAATATTTCTCTGTGACTGAGCAGTCGATAGACGTAAAGTTGGGGTTGCGTTGTAATTCCAACAACATATTTCGGTCACTGTGTTAGTCAGTTCCCGCAAAATGCTGGTCTGGGTTAGAGCTTATGCTGCCGTATAAGGACTGCAGCTTCCATTGCCACAATAA
>JACCGJ010005730.1:0-56305 GCA_013407085.1 Atriophallophorus winterbourni
GTTTGCTAAAGTCTTACAGATCTGGCTACAAGTTTTAGCTGATAGAATTTACTCCGAATCTCAATGTGGCTTCCGCGAGGGAAGATCAACCATTGACATGATCTTCTCCCTGAGACAACTTCAAGAAAAGTGTCGGGAACAGCGTATGCCATTATACGCTGTTTTTATTGATTTAACTAAGGCATTCGACTACGTCAGCAGGGAGGGTCTTTTTCAAAATGCTTGATCTGATAGGCTGCCCCCCAAGGCTGCTGAGACTCGTTATTTCGTTCCACTCAGGCATGAAAGGCGCAGTCCATTTTAACGGTTGCAGTTCAGAAGCATTTGAAATTCGCCGAGGCGTCAAACAAGGGTGTGTTCTTGCTCCCACACTGTTCGGCATTTTCTTTGCTCGGCTTTCTGAAGCAACGCGTTTAGTACGAAGACAAGAGGTATTTACCCTACGCAAGCGAATGATGATGGCAAGCTTTTCAACCTGACCGGTTTGAGAGCACAAACCACGGCACGAAAGATTGTGCTAAGCGTGAACATGCGTTTGCCGCGATGCAGCCGTTATTGCTCACTCCCAAGAGCACTCCAGTCCCTAATGACTTTATTTCGTCGGCATCAAAGAATTTGGGCTAAGAATCAGCATGAGCAGACCAAAGTCCGTTGGTCAAGGGACTGTAAACGCCTAGCATCATCAAATTGTTTGGAACTATCAGACTTGAATCAGTAAAATCATTCACAGAATATTGGTTCAACCATTGGGGAATTAACCTCTCGCTAGACACGGAGATTGTTAGCGGAATTGTCCTTCAGCTGTCATTTTGGTCACGCTTGAACTCTCGTTGTTTGGATTACCACAAGTTGAATGTAAAGGACAAAGATGATGGAATAACAGCTCGTGCGTAACTAAATGCTTTACTGTCGACAGTGAAAGCAACCCACGCAAACAACGACGGAAGCAATGCGTTTTCCATCCTGCGAAGCTCCGTCGTTTCTTGCACATATCGTGGATGGACAAAGGTGACTAATGCTGAGGGCTCTCAAAAGCTGGTCTACATAGCATGTTCACCCTACTACGACAGTGCCGCCTGCGGTGGCTTGGCCACGTCTACGAGGGAAATGATCGTATTCCTAAAAGATCTTACCTATCGGCGTGCAATTAGAAGTCGACCATTGGGCCAGAGGGCAATTGCGGTACAAGACTGTGCGAAGATATGAATGAACTCTAGGCAGTTTACCACCACACCCCGCGAGTTTAGAAGAATTTGCTTATTACCGGTTACTTTGGAGGCATTGTGTAAAGTGTATTCGAGCCAGTTTTTGGGTAAGGAGCAGATACAGCTCTGTTTCGTCTGGACGCATATAGCGCGCGAGCGTGCAACGGAAAGCCGATTGGAATTAGTACTGTCCACCGCCTTGATCGCTGTGGGAGAGATTGTCCCTCACGAATCGGACTATTCAGTCATTCGAAAAGCTGTGCACCATGAAAAATTCATGCGATTGCGATGTACATCCATGGTCGACATCAACCGAAGGAGGCCAACAATGAGATGTTTCAAATATGTTCTTTAATTACGAGGGCTAAGTTATTGCATTGAATATGTTCAGAATTTTCAGAAATTTTCGCTTGTTTATTACGCAAGTAAAGTCAGTGCAAGATGATAGAATTAGTTTTATTCATTTTACCGATGATAAAACATTCCCTGGCATCGAAGTCGGATCAATTTTATTGGATGTCAGCGGGGAGTTCATTTTACTGTAAATAATGTACTGAACTAGATGATGAAATTATTAAACTCTTTGCAGACACGTAAATGACCAATCGTTATGTTGGTGAGTACAAGTCCCTCTCAACTGAATATGGCATTAACTTCTATACTTCCTTGGTACAGAGTTCAAAAGGAAATAAAATCGAACAGTGTAAGATTAATGTACGGTAAGCTTAAGGTGTTTAAAGTTAAAAGGTTATTTCCGCATAAATATATTCCTTGAAGATCCTCATTTAAGGTTGACATGTTCTAGCCGATATGCAACTTACATTGGTTTTCCGAAATATAGCATATGATATTTATAGATAGTTGTTCGCAGATATCTCATTTCCATGCTGTCTAGCTCTTACGGTACGAAGCTCATTGGCTATGAGTCCTTGTTATGTATCTGATATGAGAATAGGCTATTGGCGCAATTTAATAATATATTTTCTGATTGCCTTGGTTTGGTGTTTGTGGGTGATAGGGTGACCTGAATCAGTGTTAGAACTTCCAAGCCCTTAAGGCACGTTCGGTCGTGGTGTGACTGATAACCCGAATAGAGGTTACCTCACAGGCTGTTTCGCATGCGGGTGTAGATAGTGGAAGACTGAGTTGTAAATCGACGAGGATTTATGAGCAAATTAATGTGTCACCACTGCTACCACCCAAAGTGTGTTATCTGTATAAGCAAGCTGATTCCGAATGTTGTAACAAACTGCCCGTGAGAACTAATCGACTACTTAACAAATAGTTTACGAATTCATTTGAAAAAATCTCTTAATTATGTGAAACGGTCTGCTATTACGGATGAAACAATGTTAAAGAAATATCATAATATCATCACATCACCTTGAAAAAGACATGAATTTCTGTTTTAAACAAAGTTAGAATTGGATGACATTGGTGAGCGGCTTATGAAATATAAGCTTCGGA
Source organism: Atriophallophorus winterbourni (assembly GCA_013407085.1). NCBI lineage: Eukaryota > Metazoa > Platyhelminthes > Trematoda > Plagiorchiida > Microphallidae > Atriophallophorus > Atriophallophorus winterbourni. The sequence continues at coordinate 2,673 of JACCGJ010005730.1, forward strand.
TGTATATATATATATATATATATATATATATATATATATATATATATGGTGAGGTATTCTTGACGTAATCAAGTTTGCTTCCATACTTTCCTTCCTTCCTGCTTCCTGTAAATTGCGTTAGGTTGACATCTTATTTGTGAAAACCCGGTTTCGGTTAGCGGAATTGCAATAAATTTGTTTTGAAAACACTGTTTTATCAAATGTCATTGACCGTGTTATTGTTGGCTTTTGAGTATCTTCTGATATGCTTGTATACTATTGGTCAGTCTTTGTGTGTCAACCCTCCCAGGGTCGTCGAGAGTTAGTTGCTTTATGTATTTTCTAAAGGAATAAAGCTAGATCTTTGTAGCACACACTTTTAAAATACACATATTACGAGTGCGCGCGTTCTGTGCTCTGAATTAGATGTTAAGCACTGTCGTGAAATAGACACAAATACAACATAATCACGCACAGAACTTAAAAACTTCGGCAATAATTTGCTCACTGTTCGAAGAATGACAACATCCGATTGTACCGTCGATAGTGATTTGTGTGCAGGAGATGAACGAGTGCGTCGTAAAGATTATTCGAGAAAATTGTTGCCGAAATTATGAAACAAGACCTGACAGTAATTATCCACGTAAACCATCGTTCAAATATGCTTCCGAAAATGTTAATCGCTTCGTTTCTTGTTGTACACAAGCGGTTGTTTCGGTATTGAAAATGTCATATATTATCTTATAGACAAAGCGTTGTTCCAGGTATCCAGCATTCGGTTGAAGATACAGAAGTAGGCAAACTGAGAACATTAATAAATGTATAATATTTTCCTTGAAGTCTTCGCTACATGTGTGTAATTTCATTCGGAACTTGAGACTTGAGCCTACACTGTAAAAATTGAATTGGATTTTTGCGATTGTTATAATAATTGCGATAATAAATGTGACATTTTTTGTTATACGCAAAATTGGCTATATTATAGAACTCGCTCTTATGTTAATAATGCAAGTTTAGCTTGTTAGTGACGTATTTGTATTAATGAAGTCTATAATTTGTTCAGTGTTTTCAAATGCTGCAGAAACTTCTCGCCTTCAATCTAAAATGCGCGTTCAAATTTGTTTCTTACACCGAAACGTTTCTCTACATTAGACGACAGACCAGTCCACATTGTCAGCCTATTATGCATCCAATGGTACATGTAAAGCGATTGATTTTTTCACCATAAAATCTTGCTTCTTGATAAGCGCACAAATGCAGTAACGATTATTCTAGATAGTTGCATCTTGAAAAATTCATGATAAATTATGCAGCTCGGGTTTAAAACACAGCGATAGATTAGGGTGACAGGGTGGAATAAAAACATGTATATTTGGTGATGATTGCCTTTTAGCTCTGAAAAAGACAATTATCAAATTTAAAAAATGCAACCGATAAACAGCGAACCCTCATTCTTGCGCGTGACTTGGATCATAATCAAGGAAAGGAATAATTTTGCTTAAATATGGTTTTTGTAAGTGAAATGACAAACTAATTTGTTACGGCACCCACGGTGATGTTTCCTGAGAATAACCAGGGATTCTTTGTACTGTTGTATGATATCAATAGAAGAGGCTGATACACGTCGTAAAACGTTTTTGCCAACGATCTCATCTAGCTTGATAGCCAAAACATAAATAACATTCATAAATAACAATCCATCTTCGGTTGTAGCTTCAATTCCAGAGCCAGGATGATTAAGCTCAGTTTCAACCATCTGAGACAAGATTGAACATCATGAAAATTGAAGACTACTGAGAAGATATCTATTAAAAACAGCTTAGTTCACGGATTAAAGTGTAAATAAGAATCCTGAAACGGACAGCATAACAATGTTAGATGCGGCGAAATTGAAATACGACAATTTTGTGCTTTGATTTGTGGCTCTTTCGATCAAAATACACTGTGAGAAAATCAACGGGACCATATACTGTGCTTATTGTACATGCCGTTCAATATGACGATACAATGTTATATGGGAGTCTAAAACCTCCCAGAACGTCCCAGATGATGTGTTGTACACACTGATAATCTTAAAACCTGTCCAGTGTCCGCTAATAATAGCATTCATTTTTGATTGAATTTTACGGTCTTAAGTTAGCCTCTCATTAGATCTATCGAACAATGTGTTTACACACAATGTAGAATTATTCAAAATCACTATAAAATAGGGTCTGAAACTTCGCAAGGCACCATATCTGCATCGAGGGTGGTCGGAAATTAAACATCTAGCTTCCGCTGAACTACCACGATTTGTAATTAATGGAAATGTTCATATGAACTTAAAACAAACGACCGTCATGCATCAATGTTTTCCTTGACCGAATTCATTTACACGAAGGGAGTTCGTTCACAGGCCTGATTGTTAGTGATAACACCTACTTTCTTGGACCAAAACTCCCTCATTCGAATCTTCAGATTAGATATACAGCATATACGTTTTTATCTTCAATGCATTATTTAAACAATGAAAATTTATTTGGAATTTTGATAATTATATTCGGTTGCAGTGAGTCTTTCGCTTATCTTCAGCTATTATCAATCCATTTTCACAGGAAAGTCTAAACTGACTTTGGAACAGACAACTTGCTGATCGCCAAACTCAGATAGCTCTCTGCCTAAGTAAACAGTCACAAATGGACTTGTCTAGTGCTCAAATGTTCATTCACATGCCCCTTGGGAATGGCAAATAAGACGTGACTAAAAATCACTTGACCACCTGCAATCCGCACGCTGTTCTCAAGAGGTGGTTGAGAGTTCGAAACGTTCACAAGTTACAACGCAAGCTTGGTAAAAACCAAGCACTCAGCAGAACACTACAACTATCGTTAAGTTATCGTGTAATTCAGCACTTTTTACCGTGCTACCAGGTACGATCTCCTATGCACTTTCTAAACTTTTTTAATCCGCTCTCTAGCTGCTCAAGTGACCAAGACAGAGAGGTTATCGTTAATACGAAATGTGGTTACCTGTCAGGAGAACAAAAACACAATGGTATACTCAGATATGAGGGTTTTGATTCGTTTGCCCAAGCAGTGTGCTTTTTGACCGCATTGCGATTATTTAAAAAAACTCTGATCTAATGTTGGTTTGTAGTGCAGAAGGTGAGGAATAAACAATTGGGCGTGTTAGTCAATTCTTGCATTTTTTCTTAACCCAACCATGTACAAACAGAACAAAATTCGAGTGGTATTTATGAGGTGGCTTTAGGGTAAGATGTGCCCTTGCTGTGAACACGGACTGCATTTATAGCATGATCATAGCGCCATGAATTCAATGTCGAATAGATAGACATGTGAGACTCGTTAAGCGGTCAAAAGTGGAAATACTCATTAAACCCGTTAACGAGATGGTTGTTGAAGCGCAATAAATTGGAAACTAAAGGTTATTAATGGTTAATACATTGAAGCTAGTTTGTGTTGTCGGGGTTTAATTTGCTCCAGCAAATAGGTTTCGAATTGGACACGTAGATTAACGCAACTTGCTTTCGAATTCCCACGGATATTCCATTTTTTGTTTGAAAGCTGAATAAATAACTATCGGTACTGCTCGGTACCTTTCCAACAACCTATGAAACACGATACTACAATGAGTCCATCCAGTAACAAGTTTTTCTTGGAGAAAAGTGACAAATTTAATTCTGAAGACCAAAGCAACTAGGTAACGGTTACTTCAGGCTTGTCGCTTGAGGACGAAAATCACTTCGTGATGAAAAGTAATTAATTAGTTCGGTGCGATTTTTTATCCTTAGCGTTTGGATTTATCGAAACGCATTTGGTGGCTAATGTCTTGCATGTGCTGTGCATGCTTCGAGCATGTTGGTATTCACCCTATAATGTAGGAAAATATTGTGTTGGAGCGATACTTGTCTTATTGCTTTGATTAAAGCATTTAAAACACATTCAAGATCAGAGTTTACCTTTAAGTATGTACAGAACTGATCGTGCATCGAATGATGACACATTAGTCTCGCGATGCTACTTCCAGATTAATCCCTAATTTCAATCAAAATGTCAAAACCTTAAGTTGTTAAATTTCGATGGACACTTTTCTTTACTTTATGCAAATGAGGAGAAATACAGTAGCATGATAACAAGTTGTCTATCCTAGGAAGCACAAAATGAAACAGAAATTACAAGCAAGTCTCAAGCTGTTGTGTGTTGTGTGTTCGTCAGCTGAGCTACTTGCGAAACTAAACGTCCTACTGCTACAATGCCAGCTCATCGAACACACAACACACAACATCCAATCCCTGAACTACAAGTATTCGCTTCAATATCAAAGTCTCAAGCTGTTTAAGGCGAGCAGAACAAGCGCTGATTCAACGGCGTTCACCGAGTTTTAGTCTTTAAATTGACTGATTTAATCTGCAAAGCTTACTTCAAACAAACCCACAAACGATATTTTCCATGAGCACATTTTCGGGACCATTGAGCATTGGTTCATATGAAATAAATTTTGAGCCAATCATTTGCGGACAATAGTTCCTAATGTCGGATGAGAGCCACGGACGATAGATGGATAGACAGGCGGCTGAAACGGCACGTGTTTCCCAATGGGATGAATCCGTTGCGATAATTTGAAAGAGTTCAAAATTGGGACGAATGACGACTGGCTTACGCGTCAAAGTGTTGTGTTAATGGTCGACAGACGAACACAAACCGTTGACCGAACGAAGGCGACAAGCCGGTCGCCTGATGCGAACGTCGCACACACGCACGCACGCACACACACACACACGCACACAACGCTGCCCACCTGACCCTATAAAGCAACGCAACAGCACGGCGTGAGCACCACATGCGAAAAACCCGTTCACGTGCTTCACAGCTGGTCACTTGATCGTTAGCGTTTTCAAACATATCGCTTATGCGCTAACATTTGTGCAACTTGCACGCACAACCACTCTTCCATTCCACACCAACGTGCTTTCATTTGTTACCGGTTAAAAGATCTGAAACAGGAGAAAAACAATCAACATGTGGATGTATGAATGTACCAATTGTGGCGCGGCAAAAACGAAAGGCTTGGAATCGTGGATGCAACATTTGACGGAAAAACACGCGCTTCCATCCGAGTGGCCGAGCGAGAGGGCAGCGAAGCTGACCGGACCATTGGCCGAAAGACCTTACACCACCGTGACAGAGTCGAAAAAGAAACGGCGAAAAGATAGCATTCCGAGGCCATTGAACAGTTTTATGGTAAGTCATGAAAATCATGAAATTGATATTGAATTTTCAAATTTTCACACCCGCACAGCCGCAATCTATTTTGTACATTCTTTCGTGATCACTCGTTTATTTCGTGTTAGAAAAGTAGGATATTGTTTGTTGAATTGCTTTGATGTGAACGCCTCATAACACAACCAAATCTTGGATTTGCTTCTAAAACACATCCATCCGTCTATCATACCGCTGCTGTTTCGGTTTACTGTCACTAATTCGGTCAACTTAAGCGCATGTATAAGGCTGCCAGCCCGCTCAATTGAACATTGGCTCTACAACCAAGTCATTTTGACAGAAATCATGAATTTCTATGAGCTACTGTTGACAGGCCGGTCGATGTTCATCGCACACGGTGTCTTGCCTATTTTTGGTGACATCATATGATTGTGACATGTTTCATATAATGCATTCATAACTAAGGTCATATAGTGACGACACTCCACGTTCATATCTCCCATTTGGTCAATATGATACGCCGATCATCCCAATGATTTGTATGTTCGAAACATTCAATCTATTTCTTCGAACAAGAATGAAATTGATGAGCTTAGATGTACCAGCTGATCATTATCATAGTGATTTGTCAATAATTGTCAATTTCACAATTTTATGCGTATATCACTGAACGTTTTTTTCGGACAAGCGTAACTTAAGCTTCCCATCTAAGATCCGACTGGCTTTAATCAATACATGATTAATCTTAGGGATAGATAAAGGCAATCTGAACCCTATAATAAACATCTATTTTTTGGTTTATTTTACATGAATAAATTTTGAGCACATTGGCTTTTCAAAGGTTATGTAGCCTCATTGATAGAATATTGTTAACATAAAATCTTAGGAATTGTGATTCAAAATGCCACGTCCATCAACAGAATTTGTATACACTACCCAGTGCTGATATATCAGAATACCAAATTCCCAGACAGTGGAAACTTGTTTGTGCAGACCTAACACTACTCCAAATGCAAGCAGCCAGATTTTTTCAGAGCCCACTTTCGCAACCGCGTATCTCGCGGAAGCCCTTCTTTCTTTTGATGGGCAACATTGAAGATTCGAGTGTACTTGTTCGCTTGATGAATCCTGGTTTTTGCTCATTCCTAATGCTTTTACACTTGAACTTGATGTTATTAGTGTTTATGCGACTAGGTATGACGTATGACTTGAATTTAGGCCACTGCAGGTGGTCTTTGGATTCAGGCCCCCAAACACTTTAGATCTATTAAAATTGACTATCTATCTTTCTCTCTCTCCTTTTTTTTTAATATTAATATATTATTATATTAGTTATATAAATGAATATATGTTGTGTATGTGTGTGTAGTATTTGGGTGAGCAAATTTAGTTGAATTCTACAGAAGACAAGATCTTGCCAGACGTGAACACAGAAAAAGAACTAGTGATCACAGCGTTTGACGTAATGATGGATTCCATCGATAATTGCGAAATATAATCACCGCTTACTCTCCTATTTTACACGCTACAGAATACTCGGGATTATCAAAATTGCCTTTTGTCAAACTAATCGATTGCTCAGTGGTCTGCTTTCGCAATACCAGTGGTCAAACTCTTCTTTTTTGCTTTTAATATGTTTTCCAAAGCTAAATTCAGAATATCTCTGGAGGTCCTTGACTAATCATCAATCTTCAAAAAATGTAAGGCATATACGAATGACGACCAACGTTTGGAAGTAAATCGTTTCCCTCTGGTTAATATTCAGTTAAAAAAACTTAATTTTTTGTCATTGCATCTTGGAGAGCAATCTAATTATCTTTGGGACTTTATCATATCCATGATTATAGCAACCTGAAAAATGAATGTCAAAAATCATTCAGTCTTTCGCTTACATCCCCAGCACTTTGATACTACAACCGGTTTCTGAATGCTTGCCGTCATCAGATGGAGACAATGAGTTTAGGTTCAGTGAGCCTTGTAACACTGAGAATGTCGTAAACATAGGTAAACATTGAAACCACAATTTAGGAGGATTCGTAAAATGAACCACGATGTTCAAACACGGAATCGCATTGGACTTCCTGGTCAAGCGTTCGAGACACTGATGGATAATTAAAGTAGTGTTGCTCACACATCCCGCACTTACACACCACAATCAGTTTCTCTATTTGTCATTTACCACTTCGTTCATCACTTTCACACTGTTTCAAGGCTCACTGAAACTAATCTTACTGTCTCCACCTGATGACGGCAAACAGCCAGAAACCGGTAGTGGTGTGTAAGCGCGGGAGATGTGAGCAACACACCTATGAGCGCTTCCAGCGCTTAACCAGGATTCACATTGCGATTCTGTGTTTCAACATCGTGATTCGTTTTAATAACCCCATTAAATAATGTCCTCAAAGTTTAACTTCGTTCATTCAGTGTTTATTGTAGCTAGTTAGCATTAAATGCAACTATTGATGGTGGGCGAAAACAGAAGCTACAACCAATCCAGTTGAAATGAGCAAGACGCTAGCAAAACTAAAAGTTTCACTCAAAACTATTTCTCACCCCGGCCACACCACGCTGAAACATGGTGTGTCACGGTTCAAATGCTGCAAACATACTTTAAATGTTTTCGTATCATTTTTCCAACGGACAGATAATCGCATTTTACAGACATTATCTTGGTCGATTGATACAACACGATCGCCGAATTTAAACATTTCTAGCTAGTTGGTCTATAAGGGGCTGCATCAATTACACACCTATTTGCCGCAAAATATCCACCAAAAATTAATATTATCTTTTCCGCTGTTTCAAGGCTCACTGAACCTGATCTTACTGTCTCCACCTGATGACGGCAAACAGACAGAAACCGATAGTGGTGTGTAAGGGATGGGGATGTGAGCACCACAATACATTAATATTATCTTCCTTTTTTAATTTCAATAGCAAGGGATTTGTCAATGCTGCCTGTTCCCGATAGAAACATTGGGATATTCAACTCCCTGGATTTGTCCTTTCAATCAATAAACCCGACTGGTCTGGTTCGTTTCAGACAGCGTCATAGTTGTTGTCTGCTGTCTGCATCGATCGTAACTGGGCTGATCATGTGCCAAATCCAAGTCCCTGCATGATTAAATGCTATCCCAACGCTTGTGGGTCAATAGGTCGGGCAGACACAAAACCGAACACCCCAAGGCACGCCCTCATGGCTTGGCGAAATCCGACACTGCTACGAAATGGGGGTTTGATTATGCGTGGCATGCTGTCGTATTTTGTTACCGGGGCCGATGTTGAGGTCGAAATCAGCGGAGTGAAGGTTGCAACAAATGCACATTAAATAAGATCAGAGATAACTTTGAAAAGTTTAGCCCAGCTAAAACTAAGAGCAAACTTTCATTTCGCCAATAAAACCCAAAATTTTAGACTAGGAGGATATTAATACGAATTTTTTGCAACCTTGCGCTTTAAACGTAATGCTCAAGATCATGTCCAGTAAAACAACGACATTCCGAACAGCTGATCACATCTCACAAACCTGCGGTGTCAGTCTGTCCGACATGAGTCCTTCACTTAGAAAGGTTCAAGGCAATCCGATCAACTGGAGTGAAGACAAGTGGTTGTCGTGGTGCGCATTGTATCAATTTTAATGTTCGCTTAGCTCGACCTCAAACCAGGTCATGAATTGGGCTGCCCACGCAGTTTTTGCGTGAAGTAGAATTTCATCAGTTATAGCAGTTCTTAGTAACGTTTCACTTCTGACACAGAGGCTTCGTCAGACAAATGGTGATTGTCAAGACATGACTAAGTTTATGTCAACCCACCACCTCTGTTTCTACGTTACCGCAAAACAATATGAATAGACGATCGGTTCCAAGCATTTTAATCATTTTGAATTTGATTGATTGTTAAAAATGTAGGTCACCAGTAACCGATTGGGAGGGTAGATAGTAGTGGAACCAGTGCTCCTAATAAAACGTGCACAACAAATCTTATATTGTGAGTGAATTGCTTTCAAAACCGTTTAGTTTTCAATGGATTCCAGTGTTTAATTCATAGATTTATTCACAGATTATATGCAGGTAAAAAGCTATGCTTTACAAGACCCACAAAAATGTACATCGGGTCGGATGGTAAAAAAATATCAAAATATTGTTAGATTATTGTCAAACATAAAAAACATACTTTTCCATGTGGATATCTAGTGATTTTTTTGAAAACTTCAACAGTTCCAGATTATACCACATGAGTAGGTAAACTGTTCCACAGTTGCACATTGCGAACGGAAAATGCATATTTGCGGCAATTCAACCTGCTATGCTGTTGGTAAAGTTTTAATTGGTGACCTCACAGATGTGTGTTATGGGAAAGATGAAACAAATGACCGCAAGGATGATTTGTTTGATTAAGCACTGTCCAAATGAATATAAGTGCTCCTCGTTTCCGTCTGTATTCAGCCGAATGCAAATTCAATAATTTAAGTCGCGTTTCGTATGGATAATTTGATAGTCCCAGGACGAGTTTTGTCGCTCTGCGCTGTGGAGTTTCTAATAGTGCTCGTAATATAGATCGTAGTCAGTCAAGTGTGGCTCGTACGATCAATGTTCGTGTTAATTGATATGACAGGGATTAGTATGAATTTGAGTGTTGGATCCTCAAACGTTAGTGTTTTTCGTAATTGCAAATGGAAACACGTTCTGTCGTTCGAAGTCTTCGTTTTCGTGTGGCAAAAGCCATCTGAAGACAAGGAAATGGGTCTTTTCATCTTTTGACGATGTATTCATGGCTCCTATGCTAATATTGGTTGATGTGCGAAGTATATAGCTCCAATGATTCACATTGCAATGATGATATCATGTCCTCGGCGTTGATTAAATAACAATATGCATGCAGATCCAGATTCTACAGTCCTTACTTGATGAGTGCAAATAGCACAAAACCGGTCGTGGTATGTGTGCGTTTGTGATAGAAATTCATGCAAACGCAGATTTGTTATAACATGATTGTTTTATCAGTCTGATGCGAATACTTTGGCCAATACGTGTGTCTGGTTTTATTGTCACGAAGCATTCATTGGGTTATATGATATCACTTAGTGGACGGAGTGCTAAGTTGTCGCTGTTATTTCTGATGATCACATATAATCCTTTTACATCTGAACCTGGTTTAAATTTGAATTAATTGCATTAACCCAAATGTGTAACCACATCGGAGATCGAATCGTATACCTTTCGTAAAACAAGCTACACTCTTGCAGCCTTGATTTCTCAAAAGCATCAACTCCTATTGTATGAGTCCGTTTGTTTGGGTTTCCGTACTGCTTTATATTTAACCATCATATTTATAATTTGTATGAGCATGACATTCAATCATCACTCTTGCTTTCCTTTCGTTTGATTCAGATCTTCGCGCAGCACATAAGACGTAACGTATTGCGAGTGTACAGCGATGCTTCGAATTCGGTCATTAGTCAGCAACTCGGTGACTTGTGGCGTAACATGCCACAGGAATTTCGTGATCGATATGACGAAGAGGCCAACAGGTTGGTGAAACTGCATCAGATGGAGTTCCCGTGTTATAAGTATCAACCAAAAAAGCGGCCATTGCCCGGCTGTATTCAACAACGCCAGCTACCACAAAATTTCGTGAACATCGATAATCCGGATATACATTTTGTAAGCGGCGTCATGCCGACTAAGATGCCCGATCGTGCGATGACTACACAACGTATGTTCACCTCACTCCACGCAAAACATCGGAAACAAGATCTACCGGATTTGGTCAAGGTTGTTTCAAGCAAAGAAAGCGAATTAATCACGTTGAAGCAAGAAGAAACCAAGGTGCACACTCAGAGCATTGTTGAATCAGCTGGTGGTTATCCTTCCAATATCCCGTTGCGAAAAACGAACGTGCAAAGTCTTTCCTCGGTACTCCCTCCACTGCTTACTCCGGCATCGAAACCGAATACAAACAAGGAGTACACATTCTCTCAGGGTTTATGTGATTCTGCTTACAATTCAGGAATAAATAGTTCTTCTTCATCATCAGCCTCTTCTCCGGTGGTTGGCGATCTTTTATCGCCACTGAAACAGTCCGCTTCGGGTGATGTTTCACCGAGCAGGAAAAAAATCCAACTGGTTCCTCTGCGCCCACAATCACAGCAAGTGCCAATTATCGGTGGTTTACACCCGACAAGACAACGTTTTCTTTCTGCACAAAATGGATTAAATATGCCTAAAACTATAACTGACATACATTTAGATCGCCAAGCAAGCGATAAATCGAACCTGCACTCACGTTCATCTACAATATCTTGGGGCGTTTCTACCGTGAGCCAACCTCAAGATTTGTCAACTGTCCATCGTCTTATGTCACCGGTTTACTTAAGATTGGAGTCTAAAGCAATAGGAAAAAATGAGGAAGTTCTTTTAAAACTCCCTCCCGGAACCACGATATATCAACCGACTAGCGATGTAACCGGTTTGAAATTTCAAGTCTTTGAATCTCAATCGGAACAGCAGTTTAAGCCAGAACATGTCATTTTTACCTCGGCTACTGCTCAAACAAACGTCGATAGTGTATTTTATTGTAGGCCTTATGCATCAAATACGGCCAACCAGCTTGGTAACAACAACTGTTGTTCACCGGCAACACATTCGTCTTGTCTCTCAACGTCATCCGATGAAACACTCTTTTCACATCAATGTGGCCGCCATCAGTTCGAGAATAACACAATCTTGAATACTGACTCAGAATCAGCTCAGACCTCCTGCAATGAGTTTGAACTACACAAAATACGAATGACAAACCAGCTTGGCCTAGAAAATTCCAGATTCGTAATGGAAGATCCACTTGAAAATGCCACTGCCATATACAATAAATGTGAGAATACCAATTTCAAATTGCCACTCGTATCCTCGAGCTCATTCGAAAATGCCAACACGATTAGTAGTGTTGGACATGATGAGTTAAATCTGCTGGAAGGTGATGACTTGCCAGACTTTGATCTGGATGAGAACTACGACACAACGTTTGATGCAATGATGGATTCCATTGATATCAACACCTTGTTACCGGAATCGCTTACGGGAAATGAAATCATGTTAGGACAAACACAAGGCTTTCCAGAGACAAATGGAAACCGGTTGCCTATTGACGCAGCATGTTGTGCGGACACACCGGTGGTTGATGTTCAAGATTTGTTGATCAAACTTGAGGACGATTCTGTGATTGCAAAAGAATTAAAGACTGACAGTCCCTTTGTCTCGCAGCCACGCATCAATGACCTAATGGATTGTGCAATGGAATCAACTGACGTCGGTTATTTATCGTACACAATAAATCCGGCCATATCCAAACATTCCCAACTATGTGAGCTCGACCGTTTGGAGAAATCCAGTTTATTTTCACCCAAGCCGGAGCTGCCCTTCTGCGCATGCGAGTAGCAAGGATTCGATCGAACAAACCAATCCTGTGTCCGTTTTTTGTTCAAAGTCACTTTTTGGCTACTTTTTTTCTAATCTGCATTCTTCATGCTCTTTGATGACTGATATAATTGAATTTTCTTTTCTGTCTGTGTTTTCTACCGGTTTAAGGACGTTGATCTCTCTTCTGATTCATGACAGGTTTCAACTTGGATCAAACTACATTGGCTAATATTGCGTAAACTTTTTTATTTGGTTACATTTTATAAGGGAACATTTTTCTCGTTTTGACCCCTTATTTCCCTTTCAAAATTGTTCTCAGGTGAATGGTCGTGTATGTACATTATTTTGTTAATTTCGAAATGTGCATTTTGGAATGCTTGGAGAAATGTGAATTTTCCGAATCGAGGTGAATTATCAACCGGAATTTTACTCAGGATATTTCTTTCGCTACTTCTTAACACAACGATAAAAGCATTACCAGATGCTTGTGGCATAGACTCGGTGCTATCATCCTTGCGACATTGACATTGCTATTTTTCCAGCCCAATCTGAACACCACAATTCATTGAGTATATCAGGGATGTTTCGTCAATTCTTCTATTCACTACCCTCTCCCGTTCAGGAACTCGTTTTCCAATCTCTCTGGGATCGTTTTGTTTCAGCATTTTTTCTGCGCTTGCGATTGAATACAAATTATTTTTACTCAGGATTCCATTGTTCTTGATCGCCTTATAGGATGATTTTGTGTCGGGAAATGCAATCGCATAAACGAAACCGTTTTGATGGTGGTTAGTAAATTCTCCGGGTTAAAGCCTTCATTTGCATCATGAGTACCAATGAAATCTAGAATATGAAGTGTCGAAATGATTTGTTAGACATGGAGTTGCTACAATTCTACTTAGTTTAACAATGGTTGAAATAATGGACTGGTAAAACCTTATGATGCTTTCGAATAGATAATATTCAGTAGCAGTCAGGGTCTTGAGTCTGTCTGCCAAAATATAGGAGATTCAATCTTCACAGATGGTGAATTTTCGTGCCCATCTACTGTAGTTGTAACGAAATGCCGAAGAATACGCATTGAGACATACGAACATTTTATTCAACTAGGAATTACTAGGTTTAATTGTCAGTTAGCTTAACCAAAAACATGTCGTAATCCTAACACTAGGGGAAATGCAGTGCAACGCGCTATCGTTTCGTGCATTAGCTATAGTTGGCTGTTCATTTGATCCAACCGTGATTCCAATCTTGAATTTATGCAGACTTCCATGAATTCGGATAAAAAAATTAACGTAAGGAGTTCGTGATAACCGAACACGCTTCATGCGCAATAATGTCGTGTAACAGTTATTAATTTTGCTTCGGAATCCTTTCTGTTAATCGTTCTCACTCCTGGGTCATAGAATTAATCTTCGTTGGAGATATCTTCACTATTTCGAGTCGTGTAAAATTCGACCATCTGTGTTTTGTAGGAAATTTTGGGTGTTGCCAATTTTGTTAATTAGGTTAACCTGATTGATTATGCTATTAATAATTTATGGTCGAAAAACACTAACAAGCACATAGATGCTATAGGTTGTTGGCGAATATTAAACGTTGCATGCACGAACATTGAATTTGACTAGGTAAATAGGAAATCAGCGTTATATTTTCGAGAAGGCTCGAAATAGACATTGGAGGAGACGGATATAACGTTGCTTCTATAGCTAAAGGTTGATAAAATCTTATATTTGCTCACTGAGCCACCATTAAATAGAATCGCATAGCGAACCCGTGAACGGAAAGCAGGTATTTTCGAAACATTTCGTTGCGTTCGTGCTTCTTTTCTATATGAAAAGGGACCATAGCAAGCGACAACATGCGGTTATTTGAGATTAGGTAAATAATGTGAGGTAGTTGTAAATTTTCCATGTCAGATTTTGCTTAAAATAAACCCGTGGTTTCGGCTTTCATGAATCTAATAAATGTCCATTTTTTTACTAATGCAAGTTGTGCAATAAAAATCTAGCCGAAACTCTGTTCTGGTGTTCTGGTGCATTCGGGGATTATTTAGTTATATTGAAATGTGAAAATAGCTCTTTTCTCTGTGTGTGCGCGCCAAAATGCAATTCTCAAAGCTTAATTGATAACAAAAACGATTCTTGAATGCATTTTGCTAAACTTAACTTTGATTAAACGCATCACCGTTGTTTACCGTAGTTAACCACCAAAACAGTGTATTCATTGCGGTTGCTTAGATATAAATGCGACATTTGCCTGCTTCAAAGATGGAGTAAATGATGTCTGTCAAACAAAAGATGTCTTACTCGAATCTATTTGAGATCCGTTTGGGGATGTTGTTGACGATTTCTTTATAAACCACGACGATTGAACGATATGCTTATCACATGGCGTTTCTGTTTGAACTTATTTTCAGAAGGTGAGTTGACTTGAAGGTGACGTGCAAAATAGATAAAAAACAGCACACAATCAGGGCACAATACAAGGATTTGGATAGGCCGAGTTAAAATATTGCCAATGACCAGTTGAATAAAACTATTTGGTGCATTTTTTATTCAATGGCGTTATTTGCCCTCATGATAGCGAAATTCGGATACCCATAAAAACGAATTGAAATGGTCCCTAAGCTAAATTGATTACCGATGTGAAAAAAGTAGATATTAGCAGCATGAGATCGCTTCATCGTAAAAGACCCTCGGTACTGAATGCTGGCGCAGACCGAAGTTGAAAATTGCCTAAGCGAGGTTTGGAGAATATGTTGATTATATTTGTGACCACTCATCCGTGCCAAGCCCATCGAACTATTCACACAATTCTCCGCTTCGGGGGTGGGGTTCGAACCCCCGACCACCATTGTAGTCCCATCCCTTAACGACCTGGGCTACCGTCCACCGTTTGACCGATCGCAATTAAGCGTTTATGAACTGTTCTCCAGGCTCGCACATTTGAGTAGCTTTGTTTGCCCGACCAGTTCAGAAGGAGCCAGCAACATCTGTTGTGGTCGCCCAACCGAACAGATCTCCGTGTCAGGTCTTCCCATCGGATACAGTGTAAGCTAACACCGATTAGATCTGATCGGCATTGTTGTTTAAGCGAGGTTTGGAGAATATGTTGTTTATATTTGTGACCACTCATCCGTGCCAAGCCCATCGAATTGAAAATTGCCGTGGACATCCCATGTCAAAAACCATGGCTCATCTGAGGCACACGAGTATTTCATATTTCGCAGCGATTTGTATGAACGTACTATTCAAGGGACACAGCTTTCATGGTGTTAATGGGTTATCTCTTTTTATGAAGGGAGCAATGTCGAGTACTTTCCTTTCTTCGCTATAAACGTGTTTGAACGACAGGCGCCGCTTGTACAAAAGACGAAGTTCTGTCTCCTAAATTGCATTCAGTAAACCTTTCGTGATACCAGCGTAATCCATCCAATTAATATGATCCAGCCAGTGAAAAGAATCAGTTGAACTTGGGTGAAAGTGCAGTGTTGTTGTGCTTTAAAGCGCCACAGCAATTAATGCAATAATTCAGTCTTTTGAGGACAATTACAAAAATGGTTCGCAGTGCGCATTGATAGTGCGGAAGCCGTATGACAATCATGAACAAAGCGGATATCTAATGTTATAAAACATGGACGTAAAGGACTCAGGCATCCGGATTTGTGGTAATATGAAAAGATGTAGATGATAAATGGCTGCTTAGCAGGCTACGGCGGTCACTGGGATCATTTATCCGAGGACCATCGTTTTATAAATAATAACATGTATACGCAAGTACTGGATATGGCTGCCCATGTCAAGACAACGTGGCTCTTAATATATATCTTGCTTCTAGTCCGTGTATATCGGTAAAAGGCGAAGTTTGTAAACACTTTTGTAATTCTGCCATACATCGAGCAACTCACACACAAAGTTCTTAATAATTTTTCACACATACTGGAACGTTATTCGGACGTCGAAGTTCCGACCAGACACCAGGTACGGTTGTACGCTGGATATTTCACAACCCAAATAGAAATGTCGAGAGTACTTTTATTTAGTGTGTTTGTGTTTTATTTGGGATTTGCTCTTGGCAAATATTGTAAATCCAATAAGTTTAAACAAATTTAAATTAAAAGTAGACGCTTACGTGCGAGTTAACCCGGACCTACTGACAAAATGTCTTCTCCCAGCACTCAAACCTACAGTTATTATGAAGCCAATTGCAATTGTAATCATAAATTTCGAATCGTAGTCAAAACTACCAACGTGCGAAGAAGCCGGTTGTGATGAGTGAGCACGAACGCGTGCTAGTTGATATCCCTAGCCAAATTTGAGCAATAATGAGCAGACTCCAGCGTACGAAATACCTTGCATCACACAGCCCAAATCCAACCACTGATTTAGCACAAGCATCAGAAATGTCTGAAGCATTGTGTTGCTCACATCCACCGCACTGTTGATAAATGGAATAAACGGACGTATTATGTTGTTGTTTCAGTCGAACATTTGATTAAG
The DNA here is from genome assembly GCA_013407085.1 of Atriophallophorus winterbourni. Classification (NCBI taxonomy): domain Eukaryota; kingdom Metazoa; phylum Platyhelminthes; class Trematoda; order Plagiorchiida; family Microphallidae; genus Atriophallophorus; species Atriophallophorus winterbourni. The sequence goes on from JACCGJ010005730.1 coordinate 19,788, forward strand.
ACAAAGACTTGCAGATATCCTGGTGTGGATACCTACGAGTGGTTCAACCAATTTTTCTATTGTTTTCACTCCTTTGTCTCGCTTCACGTCGAATTCCAAACGTCGGGATTGATGGATAATTTACGCGCAGTTCATTGTTTTAAGATTGTCGCATCCAGGGGTGCATGATTGCTTGGAAATCAATAATCACGAGCTTTGCGAAGATTTTCTCGAAAGAATCGATGGGGTTTTCACTAGATATCATCTTTTTGCGGGGCCTTTAAATCGGCCATGATCGTAAGCTACGTTATCAATGTGGTGTTCAATGCTTGTCTGAATGAGATCCAAGAGTGAAGGTAAATTGGTTCCGCGGTATAGGGGTATTACATGCAGTGTGGTTATAAAATAGTATATCGTCTAACAACTCACTGAATGCGTCTTCGAGGGAGTTTTCTGGGTAAATGGTACTGCTCTGTAGATTCGGTTAATTGAGGTGACTCCTAATTAAAAATCCACAAGTGAATCTGGAAGTAACCATTCGAATTTTGTCGAGTAGGGCCAGATTGTTAGTTTCTTGTGCAGACGGTGGGCGATATACTACTCCCAAATCACAGTCTTCGCCGTTAGCTAATCGGACTGAGCACCAGAGTGTGTCCAGTAACGCGATGTCTGGATCCGTAGTCTCACGACACAGAAGGTTTTGGTTATAATACAAAGCTACTCCTCCTCCGGTTTCACGGTCATGGCGAATAAGTGACATTCCGGGTAAATCTAGTTCACTATTTGTTTGGTGAGTCTCTAGCCACGTTTCAGCTACGACGATGATGTCTGGTGAGTATTGTAGAAAAACTGTACGCAGTTCACCGATTTCGTTTCCCAGACATTGTGTGTTGGTGTAGATGCTTTTCATAGTTTGTTTTCTCAACAAAGATGGGATGTGGGGAAGGAGGGTAGGGGAGTGCAAAATATCTGTTAGACCAACTCCTCCAGAGTCGGCATCTGAAGGTTTTTTGCATGCAAGGATGCTTGATCATTTTGATGTTAGACTGTTGGAATACAGTGATCTATAGCATCGGCTGAATTTGTTTCTGGCACGCCAACTACTGTTTGACTTGGTAGTGTTTCTATTGGACTTCGTTGTGCATCTATCTTTTGATGCGCTTAGTCTGATTTCTCGCGGCATTAGCCTGCGGCCTTTTTCCCAACGATTTTTGACCGTGTTCAACATATCTTAACGCAAGAACGTTATTTTCAAGGGCTTATGACCGATACCCTTATTATTTGTAGGTTTGTGGATGCGAAATGTGTGCGTCACAGCTATATCATGCATGTCAAGTATATCACTGAGGCATCTCCATTGTAGTTGATAGTGTTCGCGCTGCACTGCTTTATCAGATGTTTCATTAGCTTCTGGGACTCCCAAAAGTATCAAACTTCGATCATCCCTCTGCTTCGTTTGTCTTGTTTGTGAGAGTTCCGGGCCCTTTCCCATCATGGCCAACAAGTTTAAACAAATTTTAATTAAAACTAGAAGCTTAGATGCGTGTTAACGCGCGCCTACTGACAAAATGTTATTCCACCTAACCGAATCGCACAGGTAATATGAAGCCAATTGCAGTTGTAATCATAAATTTCGAATTGTGTGAAAACCTACCAACGTGCGAAGAAGCCGGTTGTGATGAGTGAGCACGAACGCGTGCTATTTGATAGCCCTAACCAACTTTGAGCAATAATGAGCAGGCTCCAGCGTACAAAATATCTTGCATCACAGCCAAAATCCAACCACTGATTTACCGCAAACATCATAAAAATATCTGTTGATAAATCGAGTACACGGAACGAAATATGCTGTTTCGGTTGAATATTTGATTAAGACAAAGACTTGTATATATCCCGGTGTGGTTCAACCAATTTTTTATTGTTTTCACTCCTTTGTCTCACTTCACGTCGAATTCCAAACGTCAGGATTGATGGAAAATTTGCGCGTGGTTCATTGTTTTAAAATTGTCGCATCCAGGGGTGCCTAATTCAAGATTCAAGATTAAAGATTCAAGATTTATGGTATTAAAAACAAATTGCTGTACAGTACCATAGGATATACGTATAAAAATTAAAAATATCGTTTCTTGTATGATCATATCCATGTTCTTCATAGGTGGAGCTTGGAAATCAATAAACACGAGATTTGCGAAGATTTTCTCAAAACGATCGATGGGGTTTTCATTAGATATCATCTTTTTGCGGGGCCTTTAAATCGGCCGTGAATAAAATTAATTTCTCCACACATTTTCCCGCTTTTTCGTTAAATGTTAACGCTAATCTGTGTGCCGAACGCATCATTTTTTCGTATCAACGGTAGCCAATTTTGAATGTGCAATTTTGAACGAATTACGAGATGTAGGGAATTGATGTGAAACTTTTGTCCAAAAACTTTTGTTTACGGCATTTGCTAATACATTGGATCATATATGGATATTATCAATCAAGACGGACAAGAAACATCGTTCTTTCTACCAATCGTAACCTGATGTTGGGACCTTTTTTTCAATTTTATTTAAATTTTTGGGGGAAATTATTGTAACTGCTAAAAATTTGTTTATATGGATAAAACCAATTTCTTCTTCTTTTTATCTTGACAAGTTCATCAGAAATTAGACTAGGTCACGTACGAAATTTTACTTTATTGAAAATAACATTGCAGCAGATAGTGATTTCAGACATCGTGTCGGATATATATATCAAGCCTTTCGTTTTCCAGAGTTAAAACAGGAAATTATTGAAACAAGTTCGAAGGCGATATTGCATTTCCGCCCAAACTTACTTTATAAATGCATCTGTGATATGTTGTGGTAATCAAGGCGATAACCTTTACATTTGTATCCGACTGTCAAAAGAGCTGTCAAATTGATACTAATTTGCATGTTGAAACATTAACACCTGGAATTCCGTAGGGAAATCGATTTCTCCCATGTTTCTTGAATGCATTTATTACTTCTTTGATACCTGATTAACACAAATATATAATCCGTTCGTCTCAACATTGCAAATTATTCCATGAAAACCATAGTTTGTAATGTATTTAGTGGTTGCTTGTAAGGGGAAAATTCCAGCTATTAAACACATTATACTGTTAATACATACTTTTTATTCAATCTAAGGAGCTTTGTCTTCCTATAATCTTGCCATATTTAACCTCTGAGTTAATCACGCAGGAACTTATAAAAATATATAATGCTGTGTACAAACTTTGATGTGTGTGTGGACGATTGCCAATCTCATAAAACATTTTGTAAGTCTGAACAATTGAGATCAGTCTGACTTTTGATTTAAGACGACCTGTACTGCAGCAAAATCAACGGTTTGGCGTCAGGTGTTCCCAAACCCCTGGTGAGCTTTCCTCGTAAATCAGAATTGATGCCGGAACCTCCGTGGTAATGTTGACATCGGCAGATGTCATAGGTCACGCGATTCAACCTGTGTGAACTGTGGTAAGACTAAGCCATACACCATTTCGGTTTCACGGTAAATCGAATGATTTGGTAAACCATTTTACCGGAAGTGCGAATTCCGCGGGAATTTATTAGGTATGTTTAATGTCTAGTTCTCAAGGTTAATGTTAAGATAGTATAATTCACATTCAGCAATTTTTGCTGTACAGAATAAAGCTTGTCAAATCTTTAATGATTTTCAAACATTGTAATGCTTTATTGTTGATACAATGAAGATGTTAGCTATTTATGATAGCAACATTGCAGTGTACGTTTAGGCGAGTCTTACTAGGTAACGTATCGTCCGTGGTGTTTTGAACTCAATTCAATTCCATAACTTTGATTGACATGGCAATTAATACCGAATTTACCTAGGCAGCACAATTGCATGCCTCTTCTGTAAATGAGCTGTAGTGATACCAATGGAAGACGAAAACCAGAAGTGATGATACTGAATTGTGTCATCTGCCGTTCAAAGCGATTATGAACGAGTTTAGGTAGCTTACTAAGGTGGACATGCATAGCAGGAAGGATCAACTTACAACCATACTCCCTGAAGTCAAAGCGTAAATGCCTAACTTTATTCTTTCGACTGAAAAAACAGTAATGCTAGCTACCGAATGGTTCACTCACGTAAACGCGGTTAAGAGTGGGGAGCAGCGTTAACGACTAACGCCAGGATGGCTTCAGGTTCATAACTTACAATCTATCAACCGTCATTCACAGAAACATTCCAAAAATTTTTAGGACACTGATATGAGTGGAACTGAAGTATTATCAGATTGACGAAAGGTGATTCTATTGAAATGCTGAGTTTATTTAATGATATATTCAAGATTTGTTTCAGCATTCGTGTGGTCGTGAGAGAAATTATCTTGTGATCGAAAACCAACATGTTCGGAGCAATCTTGATTATTTGCAGTTTCTTGCTTCAAGTACCATTGCATGAATTTATGATGCAGCTATTGAGTTTGGTGGCTAAATATCAGACTGATATTGAACACTCAAAATTTGCTGCATCAAAACTCACAAAGCATTCCACAGTCCTCGGATGAACATGAATATTCTTATTTGTCGTTATAAAGGAATTAAAATCAATTTTCTTTGATTAATTATAACCAACGTTTCCCGGAGTCCTGAGGATATACTTTTCGTTAATGGGAAAGGAAATTTACGGTCACGGATCCAGACTGATCAATCTAATCAGCAGACAGCGACAGGATCAACAAACGTAGATCGGGTTGTTTAATGACCCGTACCAAAGTTCAGACAAATGAGAAACCAAGATGCCTGCAGCCATTGCGCATACGCACACCACAAGTTGACTGGGGGCGGATCGGACAGAATGCACAGACATGGTGTCTGGATTGTTTCCCCAGATCAAGCAAACCGATAATTCATGCTTGACTGGTTCTCCGTATGCTTAAGACTATAAATCAACGTTTTGTTTGCTTGATTGATAAAAGCACCCAATGTTCGTATCATCAATTATTTAAACTAAACAACCGTCTAAACTATTTTCACGTTTGCGTCGTCTTGTAAATGATCTCCAGCGGTATTTCGTTGAGGGTTTGAAAGTATCCAAAATCGTTACATCTAAATGAATTTGAACAAATTTTTAGACTACCTACTTGTGAAACACAAGTGTTCTGTCTAGAAAATGATGATATGTTCACCGAATCCGTCCTTTGTTTTAAACTCCATAACAAGCTGCACGTTTTGGAACTGTAATCGTTACGCAAATAGAATTCGACTGACCACCGATCGGAGGCCGTATATGTTATTGGTTGCCGTAATATACACCTATTAGCAAATAAATATGTTGAAAAATCTTGCTATATACACGGAGTGCAATGAGTATTATTAAACAACATTCAAAAACGATCCTAATTATTTTAGGAAAGATCCATATCGCAGATAGCTTAAGTTAATGTGTGCACGCGGACAGATTTTCTGCCCTTCACAATCTCATTTTTGTTATTTTCGTAAGTACAAGCTAAAGCATTTCGAATAAAGCTTTTGAAATCTTCTTCTTTTGAACTAAATGCGAGCGCACCCAATTTAGCAGATTAGCAGTCAGTTTTCTGTTTTCCGAGTCTTTTTGTACTTAAACTTACTATCCCCAGATGATGAAGACAAACATCCAGAAACAGATGTTGCTTGTATGCACAACGAATGTTCGCAATCTAAAAATTTCTCCCAGCGTTTGAATAGCGCATGCTCACATAATTACACTCAACTTCCGGTTTCGTACTTTTCGTTCGCATCCGTTTTAGTGAGTCATTATGTTTGCTAGACTTTTCGTTCGTGAATAGCCATAAAGGTAATTTCCACATTGCTTACAGTAATAGTTTACATTAAACATTATATACGCTGAAGTCAAGAGTTTCTTCTATGACAACTTATTAACAATGTTGGTCAGTATTTGTTTTATTGAACTGATGGTTTCCAGCATAGTTCATCCCAGATTTAGAGCCAATGTAAAGAATTTACGTGTTGCCTTAACAAACTGTTTGTTACAATATTCTCGCATAAATGAAGGACTACTTTCTGTTCTCCATAAAATTCTGGATAAAATTGAACGAACTCAGAAGCTCCTCTTCCAGATCGTGAAAAGAAAGGCCAGGGTAAAGCCTGGTGTTTCTGCTTTACTTACTACGACTGAAACTACATCCACAGCTCTCGAAGCCGCTAACGAACTCGCTCAATTTTACTCTACAGTGTTCTACCCTAACGAGCGCGTATCTTACGATATACCTGCATTCAGATCGCAGAATAGAATACACGAAATCGTTGTGAAACCCGAGTGTGTCCTGGTAAAGCTACGCGGGTTAAGTCCAAAAAAATCTCAGGGGTGCTGATGAAATAACACCATCCTAAAACAATGCGCCCATGCTCTATTCTCACCACTCTCTGACCTTTTCAACCTGTCTTTAAGTTGTAGCACGCTTGATAATGACTGGAAAAGTGGATTAATCACTCCAATATACAAATGAAGGAACCGATCTGATGTGTCTAACTACAGACCAGTCACGTTGTTGCCAGTGGTCTCTAAAGTTCTCGAACGACTTGTAGCTGACGAACTCATTAAACATTTGGAACAAAATAAGCTAATTCCATCGCACAGCACGGATTCAGGACAAGACACTCCTATCTCACCAATCTCCTCATAACTCTTGATAATTGGACTCGAGCCGTGGACGATGGATGCCCTATCCATGCTTGTTACTTGGACATGTCTAAAGCTTTTGACCGTGTTAACCACAGTATACTGCTACAAAAATTGGAGCAGCTCGGGGATTGCGGCAGACTATTGGTCTGGATAAAGGATTACTTGACTGGTAGAGTTATAAAGGTTAGAGTTGATGGGGCACTATCCAGACCAGTAGAAGTTACAAGTGGGGTACCTCAAGGCTCAGTCTTGGGGCCAATACTCTTCCTGGTTTACGCTAACGGTATACCCGAAATCGTACGCAGCAAAATCATTTTATTTGCGGATGACATCAAAGTCTGGACTAGCATACGCACCATAAAAGATTGCGAAATTCTCTAAAAAGATCTCGAAGCACTTCATAATTGGTCCTTGCGGATCTGCCTTCCATTCAGTATCCAAAAATGTAAAATGTTAAACGTGGGTAAATCATTCGAATTCACATACGCCATGGGATCTCAGCAACTTTCATGGGCTACTCAAGAGTAAGACCTGGGCGTGTGGATTAGCATCAACTTGAAGTCTTCACGGCAGTGTTCTGTTGTAAAAAAAGTCCTGCCAAAGCTTAGGATTGCTCAGAAGGATTTTGGTCGTTTCTCAAAGCAGATACTCCCACGTATAATTAACACCTATATCAGATCAACAATGGAGTATGCTGTTCAAGCATGGTCTCCATGGTTACAAAAGGACATGACCTTGCTGCAACGGGTATACCAGCGCGCTACAAAACTGGTGACCGGGCTATACAACAGGCCGTACGAGGAGCGGATTGCAACTCTGAACGTCTTTGACTTTTCGTATCGTCGTGCCAGGGGTGACTTGATCCTGCTGTTCAACATTCTGCATACAGTGGATCACCTACTTGAACACCTATTTCATCGGCAAGAAGCACATGGTAGCAGATCGCCGGGCTACAAGTTAATTATTCCACACTCCAGATCAAGTTTTCGAAGGTTTTTCTTTGCTGTCAGAGTTTGTTTTATATGGAACTCTCTGTCCCCACATATCATTTGCGCAACAAGCCTGAACATGTTCAGGGCTGAACTTGACAAGTATATGTTGACCAAATCCAACCTTGCACCTGAATACACGTGCTGACTTTCCATATGGATAAAACATTTGTGCTGTTTTTATGCATTCCCTATATTTTAATCTGTGGTTACTGTAAAGTATTTGCTTTTTGGACCATTAAAACTTTGAATTACTTTGAATTACTTTGAATTCAGAGAAGATCCATGAGACGTTTATCTAAAATAAAACTATATACAGAACAAAAATCTCAGGTAATCATGAGTCGATGATGTGGTGTTTCAGTGCTAAAAGGAACGTATTTAAATGCAAGACTGTTCAATGCGTAGACCCAATTCCACATCATACTCAAATTTCGAATAGTTACAAACAGTTGCTTTTGTCGTTCTTTGTCGATGTCGACCATGAATGTAGTTCGCAAGCACGCGACAAGTCAATGTTGCACAGCGTTCGATTAAAGAGGAGCAATATATCGCGTAGCCTTCACAACGATAAACTGTTCTGTGTCGTGTGGTCCCATGTGAACATTTGCGGTGTGATCTACGTGCAGCATCGGACAGCAGCTCTCCCTCAAGTTAAAAGTTCCGTTTCGTGCTAACAAAACCAGAAAATAGCGCAGGAACTCAAATCTCTGACTTCATGACAGAAATAAAATACAAAATGTTAATAACAATTCAAAGTTTATCGATATCGAGAGAAGGAATTATTCTCCTTCCGAATTTTTCGAAACCCGTTTGTTGACAAGGCAGCATACCAAAGAAGGTAACGCAAAAACAAAATAAGATGAAAATTTGATTTAGCCCGCAAGATGCACACCCTCAATAATATAACCATAGATCGTACGGACAGACATTAGTCGAAATTGATAAATGTTCGAAACACACCGCTGATATCACAGGGTCATTTCAAATTAGTTTATCTTGCTTTAATCTGAGTATCAGAAGAACTAAGTTATTTTGGCTAATTGGATGTGAATGTTCAGCAATAGAGGAAAATGTGAATGTGATTTAACTACACTGACGTTAAACCTCAGTGATGCGTCTGTGCTTGTTGAACCATTTAAGCTTTTCAAATAAGTATCAGTCATTTGCTCAGCATGGGAAGTAGGAACATGACGGTTAGTCACAATTTGTCTCCAGACAGGTGCTTTTGAGTGTTTCCACTTGAATAACCAAGGTTGCGTTCCTTTGAAGTAAACGCGCAGGAATTGCACGGGGTCAGTAAACGTGATGACTATCCCAGGGAGGAACAATTTTAGTCTTGTTCTCAAGACTAACTAAGTCTTTGTATACATAAAACCAGAATGGGTGTTGGAACAATTTTAATTCCTCAAAAAGTCGTTTAATCGAGAAGAATAGAACGCGTAATTCAAAGTAATGCAAATACTAGTAACATGGAATGCATATAACATGTTGTGCCTAATCTCATGCCTAATCAAACAATTAATTCAAACCGTTTATTAATGTACGGTAAAACCATAGGTAATTTCCAACATGGACACTACATGCCAATTTGCGTGCCCATTTTGTAAAGATATGCGAAACTAAATGCACGTTTTGTAACTACGCATGACGTATTTTACTACAATCAAACCTCAAGGGACAATATCTTGGTCGCATCCAAAATTTATAGGGAATCCAATGTGTCAATAATAGATTACAATATATCTTTGGAATTGTCAAAATTCCATAGCATAATCGTATTAAGAGAGCTGTTCAAATGTTGTGCAAATACATAACATTGCCTTGCTGGGTTCTTGTAGAGGGAGGCTATCGAGCCATGTCTGCTCAAAAAGATAATCTTACCGCTTAATGTCCTAAAATTTTGTATAATAATATGGGAGTTTTATCGCTCTTTTTCCTGCACCATATATATATTGAAATTGTTCAAGCTGATGAATATAAACAGTTTACAATTTTGTTTGGGCTTGAAATTTGTTACACTATAAAATTACAAAAGCTTTCGGAAAACTGGTAGCATTTCACACTTTGTTACCACTGTTAATCAGGGTTCGTACAACAAACTACAATTTTCAAACACATAATCACAACGGGATCAAGCAAACCATACGCATAAAATGACTTCACGTCACATTCCGTTTATGGTGGTTTGGCGTAATAACTTGGAAAGAGCAAAGATTGTGTCTAGCGATCCTTGAACAGTGGAAAAGTTGTAAATCAAAATTTACATTTAAGCCACTATTAAATTCATTTCTTATGGTGCACCAAGATGTTCAAACTCACAATGAGAAAGTGATTCCCGTTCAAGTGCGGCAAAGGGTGTACAAAAATAAATGTGTCATTTTAATAGTGAAGAACTTGACACACGAAAATCACACTATGATTATGTAATCGAACATTGCGGTTAGTTGTAGGAACCCTATTAATGCATGGCTTCCATGTCTAACTTTGATTATCATCTTACCACTTTTTCAAGGTTCACTCAAAGTAATCTAACTGTCTCTACCTAATGACGGCAAACCACGAGAAACCGGTTGTGGAGTGTCACCGCTGGGGAAGTAAACAACACATTACATATATCATTCATAAGCGTATTCAATGAATGGCCAGGAATCACTCTGCGATTCTGTGTTTGAACATTTTGGGCTGTTTTAAGAACCCTATTTATCTGTGGCATTCAGTTATAACTTTGTTTACCACATTTCCACAGTTCAAGTATCACTGAACGTGATCTTACAATCTCCACCAGATGACGGCAAACAGCCAAAAAAACCAATATTGAAATACAAGTGCGGGTACATTTACACCACCATAAGTCGAAAAGATTTTGCTATTTTATAATTCGCTGAAGTCTATCCAGTAATACGAGGTTTTCATGATTCGCCGTCAGTTCTTTTTAAGCGCAGAACTCTGGTATTTTGCAGTATTGAAAGCATGCAAAAGCTTATCGTACCGCTGTTTGAAAACAGCATGAATTGGATGGTGCTGATGTAACGAGAGCTTTGTTGCTCATAGCGTTCCAATCTTCGTTTGATGGCCATTAAGGAATACTAAAAATATCTGAAAGATTTCGCTATCACAAAAATTGGTGAGACAGTTAAACCACCGTTTAATTATATTGGTAGGGCTAAACATGATTGGACCTTTTTAATTGCTTAATAAGGGGTTTAACCGCACTAAAGAGCCCATTTTCATTCGGATTTTGACCTTAATTTTTTTATTAAACCTCAACTTAAACATATACATAAATGCTATTGGAACATTAGCTATTGCTTAATGTTGTAACATCATTTTCGGCACGCCTACCCCTTATAAGTCATCGAATTTTACATCGCATAGGCTGATGTTTTTGGATTAGGGTATCGTTGATTCGATTGTTTCTTTCCCATCTGTCCTCTGTGAAAGATTTACAAGTCGATATTTGTCACGTACAACCCGAATTCCATAATCAGATAGTCACGTTTATGTTTTATGTGAAGAATATTTGCCCTGTTCGCAGCAAATCGTTCTATTTTGTTTCATAATTACCAGAGAGAGAGCCGTCGGCATCAAAGTAAACAAATGCTTTCGTAACTTGATACGAAGATTTGCTTCCCTAGGGAAGGCCCATTTCATTTGGATACCAGGGTAACAAAATTTTGTGCGCAACCGACTTCGTAATTATCCTAAAGTTGGAAACAATATTTTGCGACGAAAATCGCCGATTCATATTTTGTGACAGAAACGGTGTTTATCATAATTGATCGTACTGTACATTTGCTAAATTTAAAGGGCAAACCTCTATTATTGACCACTTTGAAATAAATTTTATCATAGAACAAAAACTGCAGTCTAATTGTACAGGATATTCTTATGACATGACATTTAAATCATGAGCATTACTCCATATCTAATTTCATCACGGTTAAACTCGCTACTCATGTAAATGCTATAGAAAATCTGGCTTTCTTAAAATCTGTTCAGTTTCTGCGCTCTCATGTCAAACAGCAAAACCCTAAATTTTTGCGTTTATTATTTTACTGCCATGTCAATCGCCATTCATTTAACCTTTAGACCGAAAACTGCAAAAATATACTTACATTGCCTATTGTGTTTGTCTCACCGAATAATCTTAGCGACAGCAAACGAAACGTAGGTCAAACTTTGACATTAAAAAATTGTCTGTCTACTACATCAAACTCTGCATGACCTTTCCGCCGCGACTGGCAACCTTGTTCAATCCTGCCAATCGCTAACACGAACTGAGTCATAGTCAGAACAGACTAAGCGGCACGTGCGTGGTACTGTCGCAGACTGAGCTTGTTTGCTGTCTGTTGGGTTCCGTTTGGTGGTGCGCGTTTGTTTGCTCCAGACTGAACTGCGAGCGAAATTAGGGAGATGTTAATAGATTGATTTCGTCGATAAAAGCGACATCGTTTTCTAAATGGGTCGCGACGTTATCGATCGTTTGCTTAACGGGGAAAGCATGACAAACCGGGATAGAACTTTCACACCTAGTCAAGAGCGGTCAACGATTTGTCCTTAAAATTGCTCTGGGGGTACCTCAAGTTGATAACCACCGATTACGATTGTGATCACCCCGGGGGAACAAAGGTTTCAACATCACCTATTGTCAACTTTAATGGATGAGATTTAACACAATCTCCCCAGATGACCTGAAAATTGAATTTGACGATTATTTCCATTAACTTAAACTTTCATGTTAATTAATTCATTTGAGTCAATCTTATTGCATTGAAGGTTTTTTGAGAATCTGAAACAAAGTTTGAGGTAGTTCTATGTATTAAGATTTGCTTTATTTTCACTTAATCATGCTTCTTACTGGCGTGGATTATCATCGAGTTGAGGTTGTACACATTTATTCATTGCATGGCAATTTCAAAAATTGATACGATTCGCCTTGCAGAATTGAGGTCAAAATTTTGTATTTAGGTTTCGATACTAATTGAAAGTCTCACTTATGAAGCTCCAATAGGACTCAGTGACCACTTAGTTATTACGTTTGATTATATTTGCCAGGCAATCAGAACAAGTGACATCAACAAGGTGTGTAGAAAATTGACTTTCCACAACATAAATCTACTCTTATGAACGCCACAGACCCTGGTCTTAAGTCCGACAACGTGCACGATCAGTGGCAGTGGATGATAACCGAACTTAAATTTGCTGTTGAAATGCACTCTCATCTTGTTCCAAAAGTACAAAAAAATGGATATACGTTTAAGCTGAGTAGCCGAACACGAAAATGGTTAACTTTGCGAAATGCTGCATGGCGGGCTCATTGACACGATACCACCATTGAGAGTTGGGAGCGCCTCGTAGCAAACAGCGTCACAAAACATCTGGAAGACAATTGCTTGCTCGCAGTCGAACAACACGGCTTCAGAAAAAGACACTCTTGCCTTTCAAACCTTCTGCTCTCCCTCGATGACTGGACACAAGCTGTAGACAAAGGTCTCACCATACACGCGTGTTATCTTGATATGTCCAAAGCATTCGATCGTGTCAACCACAGTCTGTTACTACAAAAAAATGGAGCAATGTGGCATCAAGGGTTCATTATTAGCCTGGTTTGAGGATTATCTCCGCAACCGTGTCATTCGAGTAAGGTTTGATGGTGCTTTATCACGACCCATTGCAGTAACGAGTGGGGTGCCGCAAGGATCAGTGCTTGGACCAATTCTTTTCCTGATCTATGTAAACGACTTACCTAAACTTGTTCGCAGCAAAATCTTGTTATTTGCGGATGTCATCAAGCTGTCGACACAAGTACGCACAACTGAAGATTGTAGACAGCTTCAGCTGGACCTAGATGCCTTACAGAACTGGTCCGTTAGAAATAAACTACCTTTCAATTTCAGCAAATGCAAGGTATTGACAGTTGGAAGACGTTTCGAGTTCTCTTACACCCTTGGTTCCGCTATTCTTGAAAGCACTGACAAGGAGAAGGACTTGGGTGTGTGGGTGAACAGCTCGTTGAAACCGTCACATAACGCCAAAGCTGTCTAGGAAAAGACGTCACGAGTACTGCTTTTTTAAAACGCGTAATCGAGAGTTTCACGAAGCAAACTGTTCATCGAATCATTAATACGTACTTGAGGCCAACCATGGAGCATGCGGTTCAGGCTTCGTCACCCTGGCTACAGAAGGACGTCAGCCTCTGGCAGAGAATATATCATCGGACCACCAGGCTCGTACGTAATTTAAAACATAAACGATACGAAGATCGGATTGCAAGCCTCAATATCTTCGACTCTCGCTACCGCCGTCTTAGAGGCGGCTTGATTCTTATGTTCAATATACTGCATACCCCCCACCATCCCCTGAATCAACTATTCACACGACTACCACCACGAACGAGCCTGAGTCATAACTATACAGTACTTATTCCCGGCTCGAGGCAGAACTGTCGAAGGTATTTTTATTCTGTATGTGTATGTTTCACTTGGAACTTCCTACCCCGAAACGTTGCACATTCACCCAACTTGGATATATCCAAATCGAACTTGGACAACTTCATGTCGACCAATCCAAACATTGAAACAATATATTCTGCATCATAAAGCTTTGAACACATGCATCGTAGAGTCCTGATAAAATGTGATGCCATGGGGTCGAGTTAAACTAATGATATTAGTTAAATTTCCCTTTATAAACTTAGAAATAACATTGTAAGACACGTCTTTGGAGATAAAGTGTGCTGCATTTTTATAATTAATGTTTTTCATTCTGGTCGACCATATTTCTTGAACCTGGTGTTTGTCAGTTCACATTCTCATAATGGCTCCAAAAAGACATTTTACTTCCTGGATCGCAAATACGGAGAGCTACTAAGCTTGTCATAGGACTACTGTTTCCCAGCCCCAGGACTTATTATTCCATCTTCGAACTTCCAGCAACAGCCGTAGCCATGCTTGCAAGTTGGAAATACCACATTCCAAACGGAACTGCCGCAGGTACTTTTATTCGGTGCGTGTGTGCTTTGTTTGGAATACCCTACCTTCCGATTTGGTGAGCTCAAACAGTTTATCTATATTCGAATCGAAACTTGACGATTATATGAGAGCTAATCCAAATTTTACCCCTAACTATTAATAATCTATCACCATCCCATTGATTTTGATTTTATTTATACATATATATATATATATACGTTTGTACCTATAGTTTCACTCTATGGTTATTGTAAAGTTAATTGCTTTTTCAACCATAAATCTTGAATCTTGAATCTTGCATCATGCTACATGAGTACATTCATATTTCAATCTTCTTTTACTCACATAATCCTCGCACACACAAGTGGTAGCTCGTTACGATGTATCAACATCGCGTTCTCTTTTCGAACAATGTGGTTCACTGGTTAACAACCTCAAGCGGAACATGTTAACAATTTCACGTCGGTTCACAGCCATGCAGACGGAGCTCTTGTGAATCATCACTCACATGCATTTGTGACACATATCGCGTGTAATCCCTCGAGGGAGTGATTGCTTGCTAGCCAAATTGAAGCGCACACAATAACGCGTAGAGAGTGCCTTGTTACATCTGTGACAGACCTTGTGTGTGTTTATCGCATCGCACATGCGAGTCAAAGTAACCGGGCGGGAGGATTAAATTTTTGCTGGTAGCATGGGAAACGAGACGGGAGACGACTGGTTGACCGCGTATGATTGACACGCAAATGTAATCAAACCAAGATGAAAGAGAAGTAAATGCGAGATTTGAAGCACATGGTGAATCGCGTTTATCGAAACGTGATATGCTCTCTCATTAGAGGCGACTTCACACGGAGGAATTGTTTCGTTCATGGGACGGATTTTATTTGTAGAAAACGTATTTTAAGAGCTTGGCTGACTTTTTATGATGACACTCGCAAGTGTACTGAATAGGGTATAACCTTTGGTCTTTAAGTATGAAACATTCGAAATAACTTTCGAAAGCTAAAAGCTAAAAACACTTCAAGAATAGGGATTATCCGCTAAAGAAATCATTCAAACCAAAAATGATGAACAACATTTCCGAAAATTTTGACATCCGTTTTCTGCTATGTATTTTGGTTGCCAGTGTTCATTGTTGACCATTATAGGCTACATTTATTTGTGCTTTTTGTAAAGTAGCCGAACAACACGAACTTTAATCGTACTCGAGTAATTCTTTTTTAGTTTGGTTTGCTCCCATCTCCATCACTTAGACTTCACGGACAGTTTGATGCCGTTTGCCCATCTAAAGTGGAGATGAGTATCATTGGTAGCTTGAACTATTGGCACTGCCGGAACCGAGATCTGACTTGAAGTCACCGAGTTCGTTTAACCGATCACGTTGTTTTACAGCGAATCCATAATGTGAATGCTGCTCATTAGATTTTATTGCATTCCCACCATTAATCGACTGAATACTCACGTAATTATAGCCCCTAAATTAACTTGGTCTTTGGGTCAATCATGATAGATGAATTACCACATCAGGCAAACTCAATGTACCAATTCACCTGATCCTGCGATGCGGAATGCATTGGTCGTACGATGCAGAATGTGGAATAGCAAGTTTTCGAACATCATCCAAGTTGATGTGTTGCTCACATCCCCCACACTTACACACCACTACCGGTTTCTGGCTGTGTGCCGTCATCAGGTGGAGACAGTAAGGTTAGGTTCAGTTGTATGAACCCTATGTAACAGAGGCATTCAAATATAACTTGGTTTACAACTTATCCACTGTTTCAAGGCTCACTGAAACGAAGCTTACTGTCTCCACCTGATGATGGCAAACAGCCAGAAACCGGTAGTGGTGTGTAAGTACGGGGTGTGTGAACAACGCATTACTTTGGTCATCAATGAGCGCCTTGAGTGCTAAGTTAAATAACCTCAAACGAGGTCATTTCTGAAGGGAATCAAAGTTGCTGTAGACTGATTTGATGAATAGATTTGATGACATCGAAATTTAAAGTTTCACCATATGCTGTGGTAAACGAAGGAAAGCAAAAACACTAAATCTTGTTAATCAATAAAACCCAGAATAACGAAATCAACCAACTGGTTTCGTGGTTCTCAACACTCATCAGTTATGGACATCCGTGACGCGATCTTCGAACCTCATTCGGACCTTGAGCTGAACCCAATTATGTAGATCGAGAATAAATCATCATTTACAAATTTAAATTTTGGGTTTTGTGGTGGGTATACGATAGATCATGTATTTCCATCATGTTTCACATCATACCAGCTCTAATGCCAAATCTGATCTGAAAATCACGTACCAGCTTGATTTATTCACGAAAAACTAGTAATTGACCGGTAATTACGGTCGCGGCCGCTTGACTAATTGATTAGATAATAGAAATAAACTTGTTATGCGTTGATATTCTGTCAACTATATTTAGTGTGATATTAACTGAAACCCAACCCTTGAAATTGAATTTTCAGCCTTGCAGATATTATGCCGTCCGTCATCATCTTCAGAAATTTAATCGTTATGAGTCTTAGAAGATTTCAGGATATACAATTGTTACCAATAAATACTAGTCTCAATGATCAGTCTCACGATAAAATATATCCCATTATATCAATAAACGTATATATTGTTAACCTGCATAGTGGCGATCTTTCAAGTAAACATTTTTAATGACCATTAAGGTTATTAACCCAAGCAACAATTTAAATTTTAAGGACAGAATCTGTGTGCATTTCTTCGGTGAATGTTTGTGTTGGCTGCCCGAAATGATTTCAATTTTGAGTTGTGCGTATTTTCCGATCGGAATCAACACTTCGTGGACGATGGGAATTTATGGAAGAAAGTCAACAGTGTTAATGGAATTGGGAACTTATAATAGCAATCAATCAATGAAAAGCTTTCTGATTAAACATTGTAGTTTCCGAAATCTCCGTAATTATCTCGCACAATATAAGCAACACAAACCAGTATTGATAAATAGCGGATGCAATATTGAAGCTTCACGATTTTACGCATTTAAAGCCGCGACCCTTTGGAAACTGAAGGATATGCAATAATTAACAAGTGACAAATAACATCAAATGTAATCATGTCGTGCATTGAAACATCTAAGTGCCCCGGATTCGCCCGAAGCAAACATACAAACGGTAATTCCTGTCTACGGTTTACAGGATGGACTAGGTAAGTTGGGGTTGGAAATTTCGAAGTGAGTGTCTTCCTGAATGGTTACGAATAATGAAGATCCGTTAGGTGGGTAATGAATGAACCTATTTTTCTTTGGGTGGAGATGACAATTCTGAATCAATTTAGTCACCTCGCATATGTTAATTTTTGTTGCAGTTGGAAAAATTTAGTTGCTTGGTTTTATAATTTTTCTGAAATGTGGCTGCTTTTTCCCTCTACCAAGGCTCCATTCTTGTGCAACATACTTAATCACGTGGCGCGAGTGATTTTCATCGAGATGAACGTTGCGGAATATTGAAACAGCGTTTGTTAAGTTGAATCTACAGTTATTCATATTGTCTACTCCTTATTTATCATTCCAAGAGATTTCCAGCGGAAACTCCTAAAAACTTTAGCAGATACGTTCATGTAATGCGAAGATCTTCCTGCCTCGCGTGCAACTCGTTTAAACGTGTGAGCAATTTAATTTATCACGAACGATATTTATATGATCCTTGCTGACTCCATGATGGCAACTTACTTCTTTCACATATTTTTTAATATGTTCTTCGTTACAATGAGTTCAACCGTTTTTCAATATGACTATGATTAACTTAAGTCATGGGTGCTTTGCCACATCGATTAGACAATCACGCTTCTAAATACAAGAGAACATATCCACTTTCAACCAGTTTGGAGCTGCAAAAGTTCTGACAGGCATTCAACAATATTGCCTGAAATTCATTCATGCCGTTTGCTTCGATAAATCTTTGTTATATAAGTAACTCTATTTACGAATTAAGTTACTACGGTTTTGTTTTCAAACTGCAAAAACTGTTTATTGATTAGATAACGAAAGAACTATTCCGTAACCGCTCTTCTTCACATTTTAACTGATAATATTCACAATCCTATTGATCGAAATAATTAGATGGTGTTGGTTTGTGCTTCTTTTGACACTGCCACAAGCAATGAACAGAAGTTTATGTTTTATCGTTTTCCCTATAAAGGTCATTTGGGCGGAGGAATCGGCCAAAATCTTATAGATAATCTTGTGAATTGAATTCGTGCTTAAACAGGTTCCGTGGCCAGTGCGCAAAGGTTTTTTTAACTAGAATCTAACAGACGACCATCTAAAACCTTTGGATAATTCATGGTTTATAAAGCTGTATTGCACATTAGATTTATGGAGCCATGATGAACAAAGGTTAGCTTTGAAATCAATATAAGCTTGTTTAATTTGTTTGACCGTTAATACCAAAATTAGAATCCCAACGAAAAGTTTGGCAGATTTAAAAATTTACTGTTCACGGAAAATAAAAAGAACATGGTGTATATTAACCAAAGATGCAGATATCACGAAACTTTTATTTCTCAATAGAGATAATCTTAATCAATATGTTCACCGCGTCTATGAAGTGAACAGGTTTGCCTCGTACAAATTTTAAGAGGTCAATGAAGTATATTAGAAAGAGTGTCGGAGAAAGTACAACACGTTGTAGGACACTAATGGTAACTTCTTTAAACCAATTCGCGGTGCTGTTTGGCATGCACACTAATCAAGTTGTTTACAGGCGATTTCACCAAGAAAAGTCGTCTTCAAAAGTAGTAAGTAGGTTTGTGTGGCGTTTTATATTTCTCTCAACCCATTCTGTGGTGCGTAGGAATAATCCGAGTCACAAGATATCTAACAAGGCCTTCAATATTTCAATTTCAAATTATGTAAGAGAGTGCGGAGAACATTGAATAGCTGGATTGAAATGGTGATAAACTTTCAATAGTATGTTGCGTCCATTTTCATTCAACTCACAAAATACCATTGTTTAATGGATGTTCAAGAAATCACGCAAGCCGTCTGAGTGATTGGGAAATAATGGGACGTGGTTCAGCGGTTTAAAATCACAAAGTATGGACAACTTTGAATCAAGAAAAAGGAATTTCTCTGATACGGTTTGAACTAATAGGTCAATACTGTTGAAGTTGATGGTCATTCTGTTGGGCAAGTGCTAACTGTTTGAGATCGAATAGAGGCTGTTTGACTGCATGTATTTGCATGCGGAAAAATGCGTCAGTAACCGTATTAAAGAATCCAGATAAATAGCGAATGTCGTTGGTAAATTTTAAGATATAATCCAAGTTAAGTATTTTTCGGGATGAATATCGATCTAAGGGTGCAGTAATAGCAAATGCTAGAGGTTTGTGATAGGTTCGATCTGTCAAATGACGACATTCATGCAAATGCAGGAAATGTCGCATGGCGTAATAGATAGCTGGTAACTCACGATTAAACGTACTGCATCGAGTTTGAGCTGGTTGAAGACGACGAGATAAGAAAACAAGTGGCTTGGTGATAGTGTCTACTTCTTGTTGAAGGACTGCGCCGACTGTTTATTGTGACGCGTCTGTAGCAAAGGACAGCTAAGCATTGAGGTTAGTGATACGTAAGTCAGTGAAGTAACGTTTTAGAACAGATTTGGGTTCTTCGAATGATTTGATAGCTTTGTCAGTCATTTTAAATTCACGTTCTTTCCCACTCAGGTATATTATAGAACACTGTGGAATAAAGAGTCTATAATAGTTGACCAAACTAAAACAAAACTGACTTGGCGAATAGATGTATAACATGGATATTCTTGGATAGCTGATAGTTTTTAAAGTATAGGTTTATATACTGGAACTATCAATTTGGTTCCCTAGAATTTCGAGAGAACCCACTTTAAACAGACATTTATCAGGATTTAGCACGATGTCATTGTGGGACAGACGATGGAATACTTCACGACGATGTACGATATGTTCAGTGGGATTTGCACTAGCGATTATGATATCTTCAGTATATACGTAGACCAGGAATACTTGGTCCGTGAATCTCTTTAAGGTCTCTGCAGCATTGCGTAGACCAAATGGCATCCTGAGAAATTGGAACAGACCGAATGGAGTGGTGATGGCATCTCTGGAATATCTTCGTCGGCTGCAGGGATTCGATCATATGCGCACACTCAAACGAACTATGAAAACACTGATTTTCAGTGAAGCGACAATGCAAACTCATGGATCTGTGAAATATGTTATCGGTCTGGGAGCATGACACGATTCAAAGCACGATAATCACCACATGGTCACCAGGCGTCTGTTTTGTTTTTCTCGACCACATGGAGAGGAGTAATCCAAGCTGATTTGGTTGAACGAATTATTCCGAGTTCTATCATACGCTCGAATTCTCGTTTGGCAGCTTTTAGTTTTTTTTAGGTGCCAGCCTACTAAAACTCGGCGGTCCGTGTTAAAATGCGCTGTTTGATGTTGTGATTCAGAGGTGTGTCGTGTGCACAAGTTTTGAAAATATCCGAAAATTCTATCATTAGGGAAGTTTAATTGGGTGCATTATGAGGAATCAGGACTCGAATAGTTTGTATAGTTGAATTACATATGACGACACATTTTTTGAGCGTAAGAAGTAATTCCTACTCCGAATGACGTTTTGCATCAAACCACTGGCAGGCTTAATCAGCAAACCTAACCAATAGAACATATTAGCGGTTAATTATACAGAGAAACGTCCGGCCCACCATTTTCAGGAACAAATTGGCTATATCTATGCTATTAATTCCACCCTACATACCGTTATATAACAGATCTGTTATCCAACGATTTTTTTCCATCATACCGCGACAATACTACATTTTCGTAACTTCAAAACTGTCATCTTCAAAATGCCTCAATATATCTATATTTTATATATATATATAATTATATATATAGATATATTATATATATTATATATATATATAATATATTCCTTATACAATATCTGGTGGTTTTGTGCAGCTACGAGCCTTTTTAATACCAAAATTATTGAATCTTGAATCATGAACCATATGCATTTAAGTTGAATTGTAGTACGATATTTTACATTCTACAGTTAATTACGAGTAGATTAGAGGTGATAACACGAACTAGAGAAATCGGTGGTAAGTACGAGTGCTTTTCTGAATTTGCATCGGGAAAGGCTCACTATTCACCGTGATTGTGAAAATCGCGGACAGTGTTGAGACACTATTGTACTTAGTGATATAAAAATAAGAAAATTATCTATTTCTATCTATCTGATAACAAATTAAAAGTTTTAACATTTGACTCACTGTGTTCCTACAGCTCTGGAAAAATTGTTATCGAGATAAACATATTATAATTTTGGCGATACTGCGTCGTATACGATCGATGATATGTATAGATTTGTAAAGAAACCGATGAAATATACCAGCAAATTTAGAGGTCAGTTATCATGTGAACATTTTGTTTATCATCGTTATTCATCTCTATACATTATCATTGTCACTTCACATGAACCTTGAAAATTTGTGCAAGATGTGCCACTCTATGATATGTTTTCAGCTTGCTATTGTATTCGACAAAATTATATTTCGTTTTTTTGAGCAATAGAAACAAAATACAAATAGTTTTCACGGAAGACATTCATTTTTTGCTTTCAAAAATGCATGCCTTATGCTGGCTCACAATTCAGATGTTAATCGGAAGATTAAGTAATGAAAAACATGTCCCTCCCGTAAAATCACAAATGCGACATATTCATCAAAAACCTTTTTGAAAAATTCATCTTTCTTTAGAAGGAGAAGGACAATCCATTTACACTGTCTTGCCGTGAAATCTTCCAGAAGCAACAAGATGGATGTCTAGCGGAAGATCTGCTGTGATAATAACATGGAACGTAGAAAGTCCTCGATGCATGCAAGACTGAGCAAGTTTTAACCAAGCTGATACTATGCAAACCAGCGATGCTTGATATTTCCAAATGCCGAGTGAATGGTGTGGATCAACGACTTACAAAACTGATAGACACTTTTACACAGTGCGTCAACCCCATACTTCCAAGGGGTAGTCTTACTGCTACTGAAAGCAGTCAAAAGAAACACAAATCTTTTTGAAAAACACCATCTTCCGATTACTAAAATATCAATCTGAAATGGTTAACTAATATAAAACGATGGCGGTTACAGTGCTAGGCAATATTGCTACGATCGACTGATTAGTTGGCTCCGAGACTCTTGAGATGGACTTCCATTCTTGTAACAAAAAATTCAGGCGAAAAATAAAGATATGAATAGCATTTGAAACAACGTGGCATTAGAGTAATAAATAAGAACACAGAAAGGTCTACCAACTGATATACTGTTAAAGGGATAGCCATTGGAGGGACATGTTTGCAAGCACTGACAAGTTCACTAAGTTGGAGGTAATCACATAGAATAAAATTGATCACACGTACATTGGTATGAGACTCAGTTGAAATTTAAATGGTGCTCAAGGAAGACTAATGCAGAATTTGTCTTCGACCATCAAACCATAATCACGAAATTGAAGCTGAAGTGAATGCCAATTAACTGGTTGCATACAAACAGGTACTGAACAGTCCACCACCGTCTAATCCCTCTGGCCTCAAACCAAAGTAGATGTAAACTTTGACTACAGTCCCTTTAAGGGGCGACATGACTCGCACGGCCATCACGTCAATAAAAATTCATAGCAGCCGGAGCTGACAACATTTCGAAAGCTGATACGAAAGTCAATGCAAAGTGATTCAAGGTGATTCAAATGCGGACGTATTTCATCCAAATTTATGGAAAGTACAGTGGCATCACAATGTTATCATTCGCATTTACGATATTTACTAGCGTTACAAATAACATGTTTGGAGATGGGCTTTACCCGCTTTTAACGGAGGTTGGAGCAAACTTCTTACATGAACAAAATTACTGCACTGCAGATAGTCGCAGTATAATCCATGGAATGTAACCAATCTTTGCTCGTTATATCCAAACACATATTTGTTATTCTTCATTTTACTATTTTTTCACCAGATTGGAAAAAATCTTTTGTTATTCACAGAGCGTGATACTGCAAATAACAATACACGTCAAATATTTTCCGTAAATAGTGCAACGTACAAACCAGTGTCCACCCTGGAATGTAACGATTTGTCAATGACACCGAAATGCCTACGTGCACACAAGCATGAAACACAAAAGCATATATTAGTCACAAACAGTGCATAGGGAAGATTTAGGACCGTGCGAAGACTTGTCTGGTCTATTTCACTAGAGTTCCCAGACAGAAATTGTACACTGATTCGTCTACCAATTTAAGTTTGTTTGTTTTTGTCTGCAACGCCCAAAGAAAGTTTAAACGAGACGGTCGTCCATTCCAGTTGAACCTACCCGCTCATAAATCATTTAAAACTATCAGAAGCTGAATAAAATAAAAAAATTCGGTTAATCACCATTGGCACTGAGACAAATGAAGCAACTGACGTTGCCATATGAAGTTGTGACAGTTTGATTTAGTTCATCTGAATATTAGCTTTCACGATAACTTAGAATTGAATGCCATCGTGTGACCTTGTCAAATGTCTTAGTGAATAGAATTCAGTTGTTTAAATTGATAGTCGAATAGTCATAGTAACTTAGAAAAGTAAATGCCAAGGAATAGACAAAGTCGCTTCCAAATTAATTAAACCAAACCTGCAGCAAAACAGCTGACTAAGACATCTGGAGGTATATCAACATTGTAATTCTTTATGAAATATACAGGTAATTAATAACTAAATACAATGCCTCGGTTGATTATTTACCAGCCGATCTGAAATCCTTACTTAGCAATAATGCAGAGTTAAATGCTTTAAGGCATAGCAGTATCAATGCAACTTCACTTGATGCTCAGTGTTTAACTAAAGCATTATACGATAATCTCAGAGACTCGACACTGAAAAGGCATGTTGCAGAATCCAGCAAAGCTAACGAGGAGAACTGGGTGATTATTTCACACAGATTATTCGTCACTTTCATCACGCTCAATGCTAACGAAAAATCAATTTGCTCCTGCCACATATTTTGATTACAGTGGATAAACGATATCCTCCAGGGTTCGTAAGCTGTCACATATCATCGCCTGCTTACTATGAATAATTTATCTGGCATGGATTAAGCAAACGGACCTAGGTGAAGCGTTGATCAATTTACTCCTATCAGTCAAAGTGAGCAGATAACAAACAAATAACTATCAACCAATAAATGGTTAACAAAATTGGAACGAGGGACTAACTACTGAATGATGTTCAGCCCTCACGTATTATTGTTCGCGAATAGTATGTGGAAATACTATTTAGATTTTACATTTTCTTTGATGTTAGGGCTTACTTTCGCGCCTCTCTACTACGAGAACATAAGTACAAACTACTTCATCATCATACCCATGATAATCTAACATTTATACGATTCTTATACATTTAATCACTGCAATTTTACAAGCTAAATCACGGTTATTTACTTTGTAAAAATAGAGATTAAGTAGGCAGTTACATTGTCATACACGAGTTACATTGTCATACACGAGTTTGCTGCGATCAGGTAAACACCATGGCGCAAAATTTCAACAATCATTAACGAAGGCAACAATACAGCGAAGATTGTATAAAAGAATCTCGTCTTCAATTCTGAATTAGTTTCTAATTGATTCAAGATACGAGATTCAAGAATTTATGATCACAAAAAGCACATAGCTTCACAATTACCATATCATAGTAAATGTTCGTTCATGAAAATGGAATAAAAAATAATTATGTGATGCCAAGTGTAGTGCAGTTGATTACTTACCGCGAGTCAATACACGGGTGTCGTTAAATCGTTATGTAACAAATACGTGTCCAAATTTCAAATGAAATTTTCGACGCTCACTCGAATATGAAATCAAGAAATTGACAGAAATTCCATTTTGTAGAAAACCGGGACCTATCATATGAGATGCACAGTGTAATCTCTTGTATGTAAAATCATCATTTGTCCTCCATTTTGTTGTATTTGCTAATGGCCAAAATAGTGCCAAAGAAAACTGAGTAGTGGTATTGAATGATTTAATGCCAGAGTTGATGTATATCACAAGTCTTTGACAAGTTCGGAGTAACTCAGAACTCAGAAAGTTTTATGATTGAGTAGGGTCATTGGGATTTAGCATGTGTTTTAGGGGATGGTTCTCAGTATGCAGGATTTTGAATGTCAACATGAATTCACTACGTATCCATCGTTGGGTAAAATCACGTATATTCAGTTTTAACATTCGCTCTTTGAAAGGCAAACTTCTGTACCGGGAGACCAACTTTGTCGTACGATGATAAATCTTGTCGAGTAGTTCGATATCCTTCCTCCTGAATATTCTTTTTAGAAGACTCAAGATACGGCAGTAGAACAAATTAAAATGGACAATATCTTTTAGATCTATGTCCACAGTTTGGTATTTATGTCACTACCACTTCTTTCAAGCAAAGCCACAACACAAATTCTCGTGAAAACAACATCATCAGTTTGATCTTATTCCCGTTAAGCGCGCTAATATTAATACGTATTACTAATATGATCAACTCGAAGTGCATACTGCGAGACTGACCATTCCTGGTTTGTGCAAAACTGAAACATAACCAGACCAAATTTAACCGCGTTAAATTGACTGGTATACCAAGGATCGATGTAAGTCGTATATGCGAACCTCAGCTTGCTGAACGATCTGAGCAGCGTTTCGCAAACCTTGCTCCGCAAAATCACTCCACCAAACTCCGATAATTTGGAATCACTTAAAAACGGCATACGTCGCGATTTGCTCTTTAGAATTATGGCCGAAAAAGCTCGAACGATCGACTGGATTTAAGCCAACGCTTCTGTTGAAATTGTAACATGATCATGAATCATCAGTGTTTATGGCTCAATTTTTCGGTAAGACTGGTTACATTGGTTTACATGTATTTGATCGTATTTTCGTGTTTCGTGAAGAGGTGCGAACGAAATTTATTATTCCAACTCCACAGGACCTGGAATTTTATACTTTTCGAGTTTTTTTTAATTTTGGTGGTTGCTTACATCGATAGGATTGGCGAGTAGCTTTGCTAGTGCTGATATTGATTGAGTGACATAAATGAAAAATCATGTCAGGATCCGGAATCGGAATATGATCTATTTTGGACCGGGTGACATTTAAGGATTTACGCTAATGAAATCGCGTTTCTGGATGTTCCATGATATAGATTGCTTTCGGCATATCTCACTTGTTCCTTAATTGACTATATTCTTCCTTATTCTATTATGGTCTCGTACTTTTGAGTTGATATCTGATAGAATAATTCCTTTTGGAAGCTTATGCGTTGAAACTTCCCGCTTACGTCATGAATTCTTTCACTATCACTGTTTAGAATGGACACTTACAATGGTTTGATCACAAATCCATGGCAGTTCAATGATCTTGGTAGACCATAAAGTGTCAACTACATCTTTCCCCGAAATATCCACGACGTTTGCACGAAAATCTCTATTGTTTCTATTAATGGTTTGCGTTTTGTCAAGGGACGAAACATTTAGGATTTCAGGAAGTTTCAATAAAACGGAACTACGAGATGCGTCATTTCTCTCACACCAGCGAGTTAATATCTGAAAGTTTCTCAGCACTCCTTTGTAGCATGTTCTTTGCACGAAAATTGAAACTATCTTTATCTGTGTTCGGTCAATTTGAACAATCGCGTTTCTTCATGCGTGGGAAATCACGTTTTCTGTTGAGCTGATTCAAGGAATTCAGTTTTAGGTGATTTATTTTTTATAATATTAAAGAGGTCAAACAAAGTCCAAAGTTCCTGCTATCTTCGGGCTAAAAATAGTCAAGCATCATTTATATTTTTGTATGTGACACTAAAATGGTGGGACCAGATTGCCGATCGATTGTTCAGTTTTCGTGAATTTTGTCCACTTGTATCGTTTCTGACAACCAAACGTGATTTAGTGTCAGCTACGGTGACGGAAAGTTTAGGGGCTGTGGCAGCATATGATTTCAACGGTTGGTCGGAGTTTCCGAGATCGTTGGTTTGATAAGTAATTATATTAAGGATGTTCGTCATATTGAATCCAATACAGAACGCATTTTTTCGCTGTTCGCTGCTAGCATTATAATTCAGCAGAATATAGTAATAATTATCTTACGCTATGGTAATTGTGAAGCTAAATTATTTTGTTGCCATAATTTCTTGAATCCTGAACCTGGGTTCAAATTTAGCCAACCCAGATATTCTGCTTTTTCATACCAAAGAATCAAGAATGTTTTCGAATCTTTGAAGACGGAATAAATATAATAAATATGAAATAGATCCTACTTGAGAAAATATTGCGGCAGCATTCCAGCCGAGAACGTGTTGCGGCAAAACCGCTTAAATTTGTGGCTTGTTCTATCTACTCCTCTGGCGAGAGATTTTCCGTGTGTCGGGTCAATCTGTGGCCTTGTCTCGTGAATCGATGTCTAAAATCTTAGAGGACAACTTCAAACATTTGCTGGTGATATCGAAAATTTTATACGTTATAATAAGCTGTAAGCATGAATTCATCCAACTCAAACAGATGTGGAACAATGTAGACCATCTTTGTATTCGTGAAATCGATTTTCGCATGTCTCAATAACTGTACCCAAAAGTGAAATCGGGTATTACTATTTGGTACATTTTATTTCCACTTTGTATTTTCTTATTATCTTCGCTTAATAAAAAAACGTTTGCATTTACTGAATCAACCATAAGAAAGCCACTAGTCTTGGTTAAAGATATGTTCTCTATCGGGGTGTTTGAGTCTGTAGACCCGGTGCTTATTTCCGATGCAATTAGCACGTAGTGAGACTGGAGACAAGAGTTCTACCAAAAACAAAAAGCATAAAATTGCCGTTTTTATCTTTTGTGCTGCAATTGATGCCACTTTACACTCCGGGATAATGGGAAATAATGGATTAACACTGTTAAAAAGACAGTCTTGACCAGCAGTTGGATGACTGATGTGAAATTCGCTTCCATTACAGCCGATCAAATTATCAAAATTTACGCGTTTCTAAAGTGATCATTGCCCAGCGCTAACAAACCATTATTTGTTTGTAGTTGTTGGATGTCAACTGTTGGCGATAGTATGATTTATTAAATTTTGCATAGAAGCATAGGGATAAGCGAATTTTTACTTTGAATCCTATGTTGAAAAGACTAAGTTGACTGTTGACGTCAGAATATGTTTAGCACTTTTAAAATGTTACATGGCTTAGGGAACATAAGCTTTACTACCCTTACCTGATAACAACACAGAGCCATGAACCGGTCGTAGTGTGTAAGTGCAAAAGATATGAGCAGCATATTATTTTTTTGAAATTTGCGCACATACTTAGGTACGAATCGGGATCTACAGCTCACATTTTTGAATGATTTTATAACGACACACGGCCCTGGTCTAAAATTATTGTCTAAATTCTATTCATGCTCCGGAAAAGTTATTAAATGTTATCAAATCTGCTAAAATTAGCACAGCTAACAAGCGATAGTTTCAATAGCGTTTCAATTACCATTGTAAGCTCGTCATCATAAAATGATTGTCAGTTTCCACAAGCATCATTCAGTAAAAATCATCAGTATAGATTTCGTGTTCGGGAAGGTTTTTCCACCTATTCGGTTTTCATTTTCTCGTCTAATATCTATCTAGCCCATTTTCTTTATTATGTTAATTGCACGTTGTAAATATTAGATGGATAGTTTGCGTGAGTTGCACACCTGGCGCTAAATATGGCCAATTTGATAACGGCCCGGTAGTCATCCATCGCCCTAATCTGTCTAAGTGTCGTAAAAACAATCTGAAGTGCAGCAGAAACATGATTTCAATTTCGACAGTCAAATGTTCACAATAAATAATTCCATTAGATCAAATGAACCTTTATATGGAGCGGACGAAAGATTGGGGGCATCGGCACGTAAAAACTATCAAGTACAAGCTAAAAAGCAACGCAACGTTAATGATTTTGCCAAGACTACGGAGATAAAACGCGTTGCAAAGCGAACGCTTAATTAAGAAAATGAAAATTTGGTTGTTGGCAATCGTGATACACGATATTGTAAAGTATTCCTCAAAGAATATCTGTAGACAAATGTTTAAATTGAGAAAGATTGCTACAAAAAGCGTCACGACTTTTGAGTCAGCGTGTGGTGAAGACAAGTTTCAAGCATCTTTTGGATTAAAAGTCTAGATCCTGTCTTATCACCATTAGAGAAGCCATTTTTGGGGTACAGCAAATACAATATCAAAGTTGTCGGTGTGAAGATTAAATGAAAGAACAGGGTAATAAAAACGCTGTGAAAAAGGGCCAAAATGTGTTTTCCGTTGATTTAAAATTGTTAAGTCTAATACAAAAACATCCACTTATCCATAAAAGTATTAGCGTGTTTCATAGCTTTATCCGCTTAGAATGTTAGGTTTAGTAATGCTTTTACGTGTGTCAATGTGATATGTGCATAAAATTTAAGCATTGTCTATCGTCCTTCCGATATTTCAATTGAAACATATGTAAAAACAGCTGTGTTGTACTGTATGAAATATTTTTAATAATGCTTCGAGGCACAAAATGAATAATTGTCACGAAATGAGTTTTATCCAAGGTCTATTTATATTTTTATAATCCGCTAACGAGATTGTAGCCATTCTTCGAGATAATAGCAAGATGAACGAAGTAAAAAAATTCAAAAAGAAAGGAGTAAAGCCGATGCCGCCTATTTGATTATCGGATGAAGACGCGCTAAAATTTAGCACATTTGCTTTGCGAATACGTCCAGGATTATTAGACCAAGTTTCAATCTAATCTAAGCTGCATCTATTGGTATACATTATTACTTAGCAATTACTTTTTCGACAATCCACATCTTAAACTAATATTTGAAAAAACAGGGCACCTCAAACAGTCATGGGAATTTTTTTCTATAGAATAAAATAACATGGAATTCAATGTCCTATTTTGTATACTCGCCTCTGTACACGCACATGTTCTTTCATCAAGCACTCTTCAAACGGTGTGTATGTAACAAACTTTGTGTGTTGTGGCCACAAAAGGGGTGTATTCTTCACAGAGTTGAGGATGAAGCCTCAACAAATAGAACAAATGAAAAGAAAATGAGCTCGATGGGAAGATATTCTTGCAAACAACATTACTAATAGTCGGCGTGGATTGTTACAATGAGTCTTAATCTGATAAGCTCGTGCCATTTTGTGGGAAACGACAAAAAAGATTAGATTATTGCAGTTTTATAAGAAAGCGTTTGTCCGGATTTGTTTCGGTACGATATCATTTGGTGTGCGATATGCGAACCTTCCCTTACGTTAGGCGAATGAAGGATTTACGGAGGCTGCGCTTAAAGTTACTGGATGAAAAAACAGAACCTGAAAAATTATTCATGTTTCAAGAAATATGTAATGATGTTTTTGTTTTCATGTGCATACTTACAAATGAATCACATGAAATTATTGAACTTCATGATTCGCGGTTTCAGAAATTTTGATGAGGTTGGAAACTTGTGGGTGGTAGTGGTCAAAAGTTTCCAGATTTAAGATTTCATTAATTACGGTAGGGAAGCAAAGATACTAAAAAAGATGTAGAAAATGATTGAATAATCCGAATGATGGAACTTATATTATTTCAGTAGGTGAAACTAGATCAGGATTAAATTGCCGAATGTCGTGATGAATCGGTTCGAACGCAGTTAAACATATTGCACTGAACACCGTTGCTGAGAGTGATTTACAAATAAAACTGGCACGTATTAAGTGAAATTACCCCCATCAGTTGTGTTTTGAGTGGGGGATGTCAAACATGTAACCCTTTCTTCGTGAGTTGTTAGAAAAGGGTGTTAGTTTATTTCTTTTAATTACGAGTCGTTTGTAATATTCACAAACACCACATAAAACTATGACAATAGAACTTCGACACGGAATCCTATTTTCTCATCGATCAAGTACGTTAAAGCGACCACCAAGCTCTTCCAAGAATTAAAATTATTTTAGATTCTCTGTAAAATTAAACAAATAGCTCTCACTTTGGAGACTAAGCTAGAACTTACGCCAAAATTTAAACTCTAAAATTTCATAAACATGTCTCGGAACTTAAGAATAAACATGCGCGCTTTATTCAGAGGTTGCCGTGCTTAAAATTTTCGCCTTTCTTAAGAAACGAGGAGCACATTGCTCGGGATTCAGTTTCCCTGTTTTAATGCAAGTAGGAGTCTTTAAATGTCTATAAGTTTCAGATTTATGGTAAAAAATTACAATGCAAGTTAGGATTTAGATCACTCTTCTGATGGGATTGAAAATGCGTTATGAGGAATATTCAACTACTATCCATTTTCTTAAGTCTTTCTATGTACAGCCCCGCAATCAAGTTATGCCGTTATTTCGATCTTGACCATATTACGAACGCTATATCTTTTTCTTTAAACCTCCTAATTTCATCGAATAATTTGCCAGAAAAATGATAGACTGTTACAATATTGCTGTTATAGGATTTCTGGTTGTTGCAATTTCGCACATATCTACCTAAAATGGTCAAAACTTATCTTAATACAAGCGTATAAAACGATCCGATATGATTTTTTCCTCAAAATCCGTTATACTTTTACAGAGAGATGCATATTTCGCTTTATACTCACAGAACCATTGCAAAACATCAACAGTTATTACAACGTACAAACTAGAAAACTTTTGAGGGCTATGCGGTCAGTAAAACTTTAAATGTTTGATTCAGGTCTCGCGGAAACATTGTAGGAAACCGGCTCGATGATTGAGATAAGAAATCTCAAGTTTCACCCGATGCCAATTAGGTTGGCAGGATAGATCACATTTTTTAACCAGACTTCACTCTCACTATCCGAGTATTATTAGGCTTGACTAATATTCTCGTCTTCATACTAAAATATTAAACTTCAAGAGCAGACTAAGGTCGCCTGAAGAGTCACACATTGATTCACATGTATGGCTGTGTTTGTAGATTCCAATGGGTTAATTTTAGATACATGGATTCAGCTTCCGAACACTCAAACGCATACTGAAAATGATGATACCAAACTACCGAGTGGATATAATCAAAAATTGTATCGATCTATCTGTTATTCCTGATCTTACTATTTACATACATAATAACTAACATTGCGTGATCACCGGGAGAGCCGAATTTTAAAAAGAAGTTGATACTTATATATCGAGCAACCCAGTTTCAGCACATGTGCCGACTAATCTTATATTGATTCCAAATTGAAAATATTTTGTATTGACAACCTATACCGATATAAATTATTCTCTTGTATGCTCCCAGACAATACTTATGTGTCATACATAACAGCCTCAATATTTGATTATGGAAAACGTATATCCTGTGGTATTGTACATTCAGTTGCCTACTTATTAAGTACAGAAAAATCTATTCACACTGAACAGATAAGCACAATTCCAATCAACAAACAGAACCCTCAGGTTTTTTGGAGAAATATTTCAAGCTGGATTTTGCACGTCCAGGATACGTCTCCACGGAAATAATGCGAGCGAAATTTGTTGTTCGGCTGTTATTCTCATACAAAAGACTGGCTCATTTTCTAAATAAACAATAGGTTGCTCATTTCCGATTGACCCTTCCAACTTTCCGTTATCTCGATCTGCATTCTCACGGAAAGTTAGAAATTGACAACTGTATCATTTCTTAGCGTGTAGCGATGAAAACAATGAGAAATGTCACCTATCGTAGAAAAGTCTTGTGAAGCAAATGCTATTACGAATAAGTGACTTGCTGATGATAGACAAATTGGACCAGTGCGTATTTCAAACAGCCGAAAAAGAATGAGAAATTAAAATATACATAAATAAATATAATTTAAATGTACCAAATAAAGTTAAAAATACATGCAAACAATTTTAAAAGTAAAATGATTGATAGATTTATTGTTGGATAGGTAAATCGATTATTATTCAGTCAAGCATATATATTTCAGTTTGATTTATTACCGAAAATGCTCATTTATTTTTCGGATTGCTTTGAATGATAATATTTTAAGATTCCAAATATATTAGGTTACATTGTTCTTTCAATATCGTGAATATCTTGTCTAAATATATATCGATTTGCGCTGATTTTTGATCCAGTAATGACTTAAATGCGACATTGAAGCATTTTGTGAAAGAGGTATATTTAGTAGTAAGTTTTTGTTGATAAATTTAAATAAAACCCAACTGCTTTTGCCTGACCGTAAATAGGCTTATTTGTACTTACCATATATATGTATCCTGTTGCCCGATGGTAAATTCATATGGAATCGCCACCAATTTTCATATCCTTGTAAAGCTTGATTTCAAAAATTATTCATGAATAAAGCCAATATGGCTGGCTTCAGGAGCTGGCATTATTAAGGTATCGAATCATACCAGCCTACGCTCATCGAGCAGAAACGAAATCGCTGTGGATTTCTATCCAGTCATCGTTGTATCTTTGAATGCCGTGAACGGTGTACAGTCCCAATGGTTCTAGTTCAATCTTTACATGCTTCACTTGATTGCCTTCAGGTCGTTGTCATATACGGATGGGATTATATTCCAGAGGGAGTGTCGTGAGCGCCGTGTCCTTCTTTCGGATGTGGTGGACAAACCAATGTAGCCGTCGTTTTGGATTTAAATGGAGAGCTAGTAAATTCCACTACATCGTTCTGACGATACTCGGATCTTATCTCTGTCACCACAGATTATCCTAAGGCACCAGTGATCAAACATCACGAATTATAGTTACCTTTTATGTCCTTAGCCTCCAATTCCTACATCTATGACGTACATATGGCTGACTGATGCTCGATATACAATATTTATATATTGGGCGTTAGCCCAGTGCCGGACATATGTGTTGGGCAGCTGGCGGAAAAGGTATTCGAAAATTCCTAGAATTTTGTAATGGTGATATCAAATCCGATTCTTTAGCGGAACTATCAATGTGATTTAACAGCGTCTTCAGGGTTCCAACATTTTCATTAAAAATAAAGTCATAACCAGCGTAGTTTATGTAAGAGATTGAGTGATCCATCAAACAATGAAGCACTTGGTAGTGCGTAAATGCCTGATGCATTATCACAAAAATGTTTCAACTCAACACGGGTGCTCGAGTTCATTTAGCGCGTATCAGTAGGCATACGTCACTTGGAGTAAGAAATTTTATGTGTATAGATGATGAGTACTACGGATCAACGAAGTTGCATTTCAATCATATACTTGCTTTGTGTCCATCAACATAGATTGGTTTTTTGCCGGGCTTTCAAATCGGCCGTGCATAAAATTAAGTTCTTCACATATTTTTCCGCCTTTTTCGTTACATGTTAACGATCTCTGCGGGCCAAAAACATCATTTTTTGTACCAACTGAAGCCAATTTTGGACGTGCAATTTTGAACGAATTACGAGATGCACGGGAATTGCTATGAAAATTTTGTCTTAAAACTTTTGGTTACGGCATTTGCTAATAAACTGGATCGTATGTGTCAATCAAGACGGACAAGAAACATTGTTCAGTAGACAAATTGTAACTTGCTGTCGGGACCAGTTCGTCAATTTTTCAAATTTTTTGGCGAAATTATTGTAAATACTGAAAATTCGTGCGTATGAACATAGCCAATATCTTCATATACTTCTTCTTCATAGATACTACATTAAGTTTCCGGAAAGAAAAAAATCGAATTGGCAGTAATTAATTTAGCAACCATTAGTTTATGTGATCAAATATACGCACATTATCATAACTCGTATTATCAACTCACCGTTCTACTAGTCAATGTTACCATTATAATTATATGCCTATTAAACAATACAATTGCAGAGCACGATAATCTTCGTCATCTCACGCATCCAACAGCTGCTGTTCTCTCATTCAACATTAATTTCGTTCACATAATTACGTCCGGGCGTTGAAACCAACCCTCAATTTGGGGCATCGTCGATGCGGTCATTCATCTTGTCACATTTAGTGTTCGACTATTAACAAAAGACTAGCTTGGTCTTAATAACGAAACAAAGTTGAAGTCGAATTACTTTCCAAATCATTAATTTTCAAATAGATGATTGATTGAGGTAATTGGCTTTCCTGATCATTTTCTTGCATTTCAATCACACACCCCACGACCGGTTTCTTGCTGTTTGCACTCATCAGGTAGGGAGAGTACGATGAGGATCCCCATGAGCTTGTAACGGTAGAATGGTAATCAAGTTGCGCTTGTAAGTCACTGTTGGATAAGGTTGGCACGAGCAAACTGTTCAATCACAGATGCCCATACGCATGTAGATGGTGTAAGACCCTGTATCGTGCAGATCCTGATTGCACCTTCCCTACCTGATAATTGCAAACAGCACGAAATCGGTCGTGTTGTGTGTGTGATAGAAATGTATGCAAATGAGAATTTTTTATGATTATGGGTTTTATTCCATCTACTGATGAGCGAGTGTATTGGCGCATTTGATTGAACAGGTTGATCGTGCCAAACTTGTCCCACAGTTGCTCACAAGCGCAACTTGTATAATTTGCTTTTATTTTTTAATACTACGTTTTCCAGTCACAGGAAATTGAATTGCCCCACAGTTGACTCCAAATCCAGTTACCCACCTAGTTTTCCCACATCTACTTCGCGTGGGCTAGAGTTTACTGTTATACGGGTAAGTTTCCTAAATCTAATGTAAGGGTTCCGTCCGTAGAGCGACTTACCACGGAACCGATCAGATCAATAACTCAATGAAAGATTAACCACATCACGCTTGTCAATGCCGTGGAAACTGCTAGTGAGGTTGAAATTTTATGCCTGTAAAACAAACCAAAACTTGCGCGTTAAAAAACA